>MDJU01000524.1:0-22783 GCA_001721665.1 Trichoderma pleuroti
GGTGCGCGCTGCTGCTGCTGCTGGCTGCTGCTGCTGCTGGTTTCTCTGGCCCTGCTGTTGGCCATATTGCTGGTATCCTTGTTGACCTGTCATGGTTAAAAAGTTATTGTTAGCTGTCGTGGATCGGAATTGGCACTTCACAACACCGACATACCATAGTTCTGGTTCTGGTTGTAGCCCCGACCGTAGCCGCCGCCGTAGTTTTGATACTGGTTGTACTGGTCAAATCCTTGCTGGCCACCATACTGCGGGTAGTATCCCTGTTGCTGCCCGTAATACTGCTGCTGCTGCTGCTGGTATTGCTGCGCATATCCGCCAAAACCCTGACCAGGCTGGAACGTCTGAGCGGTGGGCTGGAACGAGGCAGCACCAGGTCGGAAGCCGCCGGCGGCCGGGTTCATGTTGAGCTGCTGCTGAGCCTGCTGGGCGAGGTTCTCGTCCTGGGCAGCAGGATCGTCCTCCCAAGAGTTGAGATTCGACATGGTGGCGAGTGTAGTATCTTTCTCGTCGCTTGGAGGGGCTGCTCGAGAGTCGTCGACGGTCAAACGGGGGGTTTCTCTGTCTGCCAACCGGTTCAAGATCTGATAAACGGTGAGCTGTCAAGCACCGGCAGAGGCCTTTGTCGAATCGGCACACAGACTCGGGTCTTGGAGTGGAAGGCGACGGTCGACGTCTCGCTGGCTTTATGGTGCAGGTTGTGAAAATTCGAGCCCCACCAAGGCAGCGACATGACATCGCTAATAAAGGTGGCAGGCTTTGTGGAGGGGCTGCTACAGTGCATTTTGCGGTGCTGGACACGGTACACGGTTGGGTAGGTGCAAGACCCCCAGCGAGCGGCAACAGGGTGCAATGAGTCAAGGAATTACAAACATCCTGGGCTGAGCACGAGTTACTGGTACAAAGACCATCGATTAAATATGCACTCTTTCTATTCACACAATTTCCACATTTGTGACTCTTACCGCCACGCTTCGCTCGATAAACTCAATGCCATGTGCCTGGCTTTTAGGCATCCTTAGGGCGGGCTGAGTCAGACAAAGCTGCTCGCACTGTGGTTGTTTCGAGCCCAAGCCTAGGCGGTGTTCAAGGTACCGTACATGAGCATCCGACTTCAAAACAAGCACGCAACTTGGAAGTAAACAATGTTGCAGCTTTTGAGTAAACCAGGCTCTCGACTCCCTCTGATTTGATATGATGCTTCTTTCCTGAGTTCCTAAACTATCGCCATGAAAATATTGCATCCATGGATGAATTCCTGGCAGCAGTTGGCGTACAGGCCATGAGATACGCTATACGGTCTGGCATCGCCTTGACTTCCTCTTACGCCATCAACCAGTGCTCTCGTCTGCTTAAAACAGTTGACGACAAGAGTCTCCATTCCGAGTTGAGAATTCTCCAAAAGCACCTCGATAGTAAAATCAAGGTGCGCAAATTTCAACTCTTGCTACACTGCACCTCCTTTCACTCTTGTCTCTGATGCTGATCCTGTTGCAGGTCATCTCTCCTGCCATTAACCTCGTTGAGCTCAAGTCGGTAATATCCAATCATCACAAGCATAGATGCTGACAAGTTAGATCTGGGCGAGGAAACGTCTTTCTCGAATCTGCGCTCCCTCTTGCAAAATCTCTCCATAAGCAGATTGTCTCCCTGGGCCGTCGTGCAGAAGCCGCCGCCGCTGCTCAAGAGCACAGCCAGTGCCCAGTAGTCAGCCCACCAAACGAAGAAACCAGCCAAGATGCGTTGAAAAAGGTGATTGGAGATTTGAAGAATCTTCTCAGCGAGATTGACCGAGACATCCCTCTACTGCAACTGGCCATATCGGCGTCTGGTGAAAGTCTGTCTACCTCTCTACCTTCTGGAATATCTCCCTCTCGGCTGCTACAAGCCAGTACGCTATTGATTGTCGGAGATACGCAGTACGCACAGGACCCTCGAAGGTCCATACAGATTGGACCTTCATTCACACTGTCTGTTTACATGCTATTCTTGGGGCATGCCGCGGTTTCGTCTACGCCTAACGACGGTAATCTACGTTCACCTGCTGGAAATACAACGAGTACAGATACGAAGACACAAGGTCCGGTCTATGGGCTGAGAGAGCATGATAGAAAGCCCTTGTGGCAAGAGGCGATACACAAGGCGCGAGTGCGTTTATGCAGATCGGCATGCGAACCGGCCATCGAGGAGAATGACTGTGATGGGCAAAACTATAATGCATCCGGTTCTATTGGGAGCTTGAAATATGCATATCATCTTGAAATCATTGAAGATTTAGATGACAATCGCGTTCATGAAGAATTAGGCTCGTCACAACCACACAATGGCATCCCAAAAGCTGGCATACGTGAGCTGATTCCCATCCATCAATTCGCCAAGATATTCTACACAGACACTGGCAGGTTACTCAACATCGGAGACGGAACAGACGGCGAAAATAATCCAGTTTTGCTGCTGAAACGAGATATTAATGCGACCCGACTGCAGAGGCCAGAATATGCTATGCATGGCGAGGTATACGACACCAGTGATGATGACAGCAAGCAAGAAAAGGACGAATATAACCAAGCTGACGTAGACCAACAACTTTTTGGAGAGTCTCGGGCGAAATTATCTACTTCTCAAAGCTCTAAGAATGCCAAGGATACTTGCGCTACTGCTCTCCCCAAACATTTGGATCCCGAGTGGATAGCTTTTGAGGTTTTTGAGGAAGATGACGAGCAGAGCGATACAAGTTCAACCTCGGAAATTGACGCAGGTTTATCAGATGAAGTTGATGGGTACAGTCATTCATCAACGAAATCGCCGCCGCGGCTTCGCACTGCCATGGACTCGATCCTGGTTTCCCAGATCAAGAACCTCTCCATTTACCCTACGTCACGCAACGGCCTTGTTCTCAGCAATTCGGACGGTGGAGTTGGACAGCCATCGCGAGACTTGACAGCAGATTCAGCAAGTGAGGCGCAAGACTTTGTGTCGCGGTCACCGTTTGGGGCTATTACTACATCGCTCTCTTTGATCGAGATGCTGATTCGGCTAGCCGGCCTTCAAGAATTCCAGCAAGCTTCCCATTTGTCTATTCCGGATCACATCTTGACGTTTTTCTTGGAAGAAACATCAACGACAGGATTGACTGGGGAGGCTATGTGGAGGGCGAGGAGTGAAACGAAGCAACGAGTAGGCTTTGATCCATATACTGACACTACGTAACTCTCGAGTGAATAGGGACTTGATCAAGAAAGGTGAATTGAATGCAGAGACAGGATTTAGAAGTCACATAGATAGAGTGATTTATGTAAGAAATTTGAAGACTATGATTACCAACCATTCTCGCCGAGACTTGGAATGCTATTGAGCGACAAGGGTCAATTAATTGGACCTACCAATCTCGCAACCTTGTTCATCGAGACAACTAGAATCATCCAGAGAAACATTCCAATAACTTACATGAGTTGATGTTTTATGTCACAAACTCGTCAAGACTTCCCCTCATGCTAGCTCTTCTTCAAATTACTAAGAAGGATTCTCGCCACCTTAGTAGTCCAACAAGTGAATAAATGTGAGGGGTCCATGCAACCTTGTGCTGCATGCACGTCTTAAAAGTTGATGCACCACCCTCGACTTCAGATATAAAACAAGGTCGATATATCAATGAGCTTCTCTTCTCATTTTTGTCTCGCTGTACACGGTTATAAAGCAAGAAGAGCTGGAAAATGGCACCTCTCATACCTCGCTTGCATCTCTTTGAGATCGATGACCAGCCTTGGTAAGAGTCTCTCCAGGTTGTATCGCCGGTTCAACCTCTTAGTTCAGCTTCGCTTTTCATCCAATTGAGTGCTTTGAACATTATATGCGCATCAAAGAGGCCTCTAACGTTGAATACCTCTAGGTTCCCTCCATTCCTACGCAGCCACGTCCAGGATGCTCTCACTTTGGCGTGGAGCTCCAATACGCCTCTTCAGCCCGAGTCTCCCGCTCGCATCACCGCATCTACCCTTATACGCCAACTCGGCAACTCGCTCTCTTCTTATACATTCATTGACTTTTGTGCCGGCGGAGGGGGACCTATACCCACGATCCAGCAAGCTATCAACAGCCATCTCAGCACTCAGAACAAGTCACCAGTCGACTTCATCTTGACCGACTTGCATCCTAATGTCGCGGCATAGCAGCAAATCGTAAATCAATATCCACAAATCTCGTTTGAGAGTCGGCCTGTGAATGCGAGCAACGCTCCAAAGTATCTTGTAGAACGCCAGGACGGAAAGAAAGTGATGCGGCTGTTCAACTTGTCTTTTCACCACTTTGACGATGTCCTAGCAAGAGGCATTCTCAAAGACACAGTCAACGCAGGTCATGGGTTCGCCATCTTTGAGCTTCAAGACCGTAGCTTCGCAAGTGCCATTAGCGTCTTGATGTTTGGAATCGGAGCAATAGCCATGGCACCATTCTTTGCCTTGAAGCGGAGATCTCTGACTATATTCATATTCTCCTGTATAATTCCGGTGCTGCCTTTTGTCCTTGTATTTGATGGACTTGTTTCGTGTCTGAGGGTGAGAACACCAGGGGAGGTAGAGACTCTCCTTCGTGGCCGTGGTGCTGACACGAGCTCATGGGAGATGCAGAGTGGGAGATGCAAATTCATCTGGCCTTGTGGATATCTTAATTGGATCATTTGTAAACCCGTCAAAGGGTCTTAGTCTAAGTTATGTACAGAAGATACGAGGATAAATAATGGTACAATAGTAGCATGCAGTTTCATATGTTCCAATTGACGCATCTCTTTCAACGGAACCACCAGTTGACTGACCCATTTAGCTGTCCGTCCGATTGCTCGCTCCTGATGGAATGCCACCAGCCTTTTGGTATAAATAGACCATCTCCGGCACGTAGTGTCACCTCTTGAACATCTGTTGCCGTCGGTTTGTCTCCCCAAACGGCACTATGAAGCATCTCCCTCTCTTCTCCCTCCATCATCTCTGTGGATCTTATTCGACTATTTCCCAATCGTCGAAGCTGCTTCTGCACGCCGTTATATAGCTCTAGTCCCCTCTCGGGTGGCATAAGCCTCACTACTTTGCTACTACATAGCTGGCAGAACAAATTCGGATTTGGGTCCCGGTGCAACGGGGTGTAAGTCGGCTCAGTCCCTAGCCATATTGAGGAGCTGTAAATGTCGCCTTTGCCCACTTTGCGAATCAATGCTGGAGCTGGCACATCGCGTTGCAAAGCGTCGGGGAGGTCTGGTAATAGAGATTGGGCAATGTAAAGCTGCACGGGTGGATTTGCTTTCAATCTCTGGGCTTTATTAAATTCGAGAGCTCTGACTAGGAGCCTCAGAGGTGCGTAAAGCTGAAAGAATTGGTGTTTGTCAGAGGTTTCAGCAGTGGCAGTTTGAAGAGCTGTTGCTAGATCTCGGCCAACACCGTCTTGGTTATACAAGCCATCAATGAAGAAGGGCAATGGTCTCAGATCCTCGGTGGGCGGGCTTTATCAGCTCATAGGGAAAGTCCCATTGGAGGAAAGGGTCCATGTAAGAAGACAAGGACGTGTTCTTGTCATCTCTCGTGAACCACTTGTGAAAAGCCGGGAGAGCATTTGTGGGAGATGTTTTCGAATCTGCAAATAGATGGGGTCGTTCAGTTTTGAAGCTCTCTTCGAATGTAAGCCCGTCTATGCCTCCAGGAATCGACGGCGTTGGGCCATTTGCAGAAGTAAAGGCGCGAGATGATGCTCTGTGGGCTTGTAATGTCCAATTACGTGTAAATTGGAGCGCCCTCAAGCTCCCCTTCATCTTATATTCAAGAGTTGCAACGTTGGGGATTGGGAGACGAACTTATAGTTGATAGACCTTGAGGTAGAACTCGAGGCATTGATTGAATTGTCCATCATCAGATGCTCAGTCTGGGTAGATTGTACCTGGGGCTATGCACAGGCTGCTGATCTGCCACAGGTACCCGCTACCTTTGACCTCGGATCTCCCCGCCCGGAACCGGCAAAATCTGGCGCCGATCCGGCCAGCCTCACCTCTTAGTCATGTGTCTCTTCTCCAACCACAGCCCAACCCACTCAACACCGCTGCCTGGCCGTCCATGGCGACTTTGACCAAACGCTGACAGGAAATCTTGCCAGACGCCCAGCCTTATCACAGGCCCGACACGAGGCTGCCAACCCCGTCAGCGCTCGCCATCCGGGCCCCAGGCCTGCGTGATCCTGCCGAATCCCCAGCAGCAAATCAACGGGCGACACACAGCAAAGCCGCCCTCGTTCTGACGCCACCTGGCCCATCCCACGGCTCGCCTCACTTTCAGTTGCATTGTTATTCTCATCACGGCCAGAATACGCGCCTAGGCCGCTGCATTGGAGCCAAAATCACCCCGCCACGCCCAGAAACAGGCGCCCAGGCACTAATCTAGGCCCCTACGCTTGGGTATCTACCGCCACCCATACGCGACCTGCCACTCTGCCCTTTTATTGGTTTTATCGATAATACCACCACGCCGAACCCCACCTCCCGCCAGCCAAACACCTCTTCAACCTCAAAATCCCAAAACTTCAACCCCCCAGCCCGCACCGCTGCCCGTGATTCGAACAAGGCCAATCTTGTCCCTTGTTGCCGCTACCATGTCGACCTCTTCGGGGACGCCCGAGTCCTGGATCGCGAGCTTTTGCGCTCTGCCGGGGCACGAGTACTTTGCTGAGGTGTCCGAGGAGTTTATCGAAGATGACTTCAACTTGACGGGCCTGCAGACGCAAGTTGCCATGTACAAAGAGGCCCTCGAGGTATGTTGCGCACATGTAGACTCATTCTGCTCCTTTGTTTCCCCCCTCCCCCTCGTTATCTGATGACGTATTTGATGCTGCCCCTAAATCACCTTGGACCACCATTGCTAATTTGCGCGCCCAGATGATTCTCGATGTCGAGCCAGAGGATGATGATGAGGAAGAAGAAGACGAGGAGGATGACGACGAAAACGAATCTGGCCTGGAGGAGCCCGACCGTGCAGGCGTGCGACACGGCGCAGAGCGGAGGCATCATAGCAGGATGGCTAGCGACCTGTCCGTCATCGAGTCTTCCGCGGAGATGCTCTACGGCCTCATCCACCAGCGCTTCATCTGCTCCCGGGTGGGCATCCAGCAGATGAGCGAAAAGTACGAGTTTGGTCACTTCGGCTGCTGCCCACGAACGCACTGCGAGCAGGCACGCACCTTGCCTGTTGGCTTGTCCGACATTCCCGGCGAAGACACAGTCAAGCTCTTCTGCCCATCCTGCCTCCGACGTATATGTCCCCCCCAACAGCCGCTTCCAGACTGTGGACGGCGCCTTCTTCGGCCGTACATTCGGAGCCCTCTTCCTCCTCACATTCCCCGAATACGACCTCACCAAACGCGGCGCCGACGTGCTGTCAAGCACAAACTCCAAAGTGCCTGACGATGAAAACATTCTCAATGGCATGTACGCAAAGAACATTGCGCCAGGCCTTGGCGGTGGTCATATTTATGAGCCCAAAATCTACGGCTTCAAGGTCTCAGAGCGCGCACGGTCAGGCCCTCGGATGCAATGGCTGCGAGACCGACCAGAAACCATCACCGAGCTGGATGAGGCACGACTCTACCACGAGCAAAACCCCGATTCCGAGGAGGAAGACGAAGAGTCCATGGCTGTCAACGGCCGGGCACTGGTCCGCCGACGACCACCGGGAAACGCTCGCCTTCGCCAGCGACAGAATCACAGCGGTAGCCCCATGGCTCTGTCCGCCAACGGTGCCGAGTCTGAGCTGTAGCGTAGCGAGACCTTACGTAGCGACACTATAAGGAATTATGAACGACACAGGTGGAAGACAGCGCAAAAGACCATGGCTTACCGTAGACGACTTGCACCTTATTGATGACTTCTTTTTTTTTAACACGGAACAATACCGAAACACGGCGGCGAAAGAGAGAATGGACAAGGAGACAAGGAAGACCCAAACCCAAAAAAAATTTGTCATCTGTGGAGGGTGTTTTAATCTATATCCTTTTATGCACGCAAGCGGGGAGGGAGACGAACGGTTGTTTTGAAAGAGTAATGCATGCATGGCGTTGGAAGTGTATTGATATGCTTCGAGACATGCCCCCTTCAAACTACTCACACGCACATCATTCTTTTTCATCACACCCTTCTCCCTCTCCCGAGATTCCCCTTGCTGCTTGTGGGATGCGAGGGGCCATGTGGTGCCAATTCTACTGTTCACATCATGTTTGCGAGGACTGAGCACGGGCGGTGATGACGTTCTAGGTTATACGGGGGGGGCGCGTTGGGCTGTTTACAGTCGGAATAGGGGGGGCTTAGGAGGGTTAAGCATCAACAAAAAGAGGTAGGGCATAGCGGATTTGGTATGTTTTAAGGAGAAGGGGGGAGAGAGGACTTAGGGTGGAAGACTAGCTTGCAGGATATGTTAGTCTTCTTTATAATACGGGGGTATGAGGGGATGTCTTATTGCATAAACGCAGATATGTTTTGTTTCTGTAAAAAGAAATTTACGGGATTATGTATATTTACTGATTTTGTCCTATTTCTCTCTCCCTACATTCATACCATCCGTACTTGTGTGCCTATGATTTTGCACCGTTTGTGGAAGACAAGTAAAATAGACCCAGTCGGTGCACCAACTCTCATCTCCAACCTTGATGAAATAAGACAATTCTGTGGCTATTTTAGATCCATCATGACAGATTCTCCAAACAAATGTAAATGCAATATCCTCCTCATTCTCGTTCCTCAAAAAAAAACAGCTCATGCAATTAATCACCTCATGGGCGATGCCTTTCCCGGCGTCCAACCCCCGCTTCCAAAGCCCCTGACTCTAGCCGGCGTACTGGGCGGGGGAGTAGGCGTAGGAGCGCCCCCAATCTCCGCCGCTGCCGGCAAGGGAGGCGGTGTTTCCGACCTGGGAGCGTCAACGCCGTCCTTTCTAGGGGGCTTGAAGTTGACGTCCCTGCCGGCACGATAAATGTCCTGCAGCATGGCCTCTAGGATGCCGGCATCTTCAAACTCGAGGTACTTCTTGTAGAGCTTCAGGGCCGTCCTGGAATCTTCAATGGAGTCGTGCGTCTCCATCTGGATGTCTTCCTTGAGCAGGTACCACGCCAAAAAGGCCAGCGACAGCTTGCGCAGGCGCGACTTGAGGTAGAACCGATCTATTGTGTCAATGATCTGTGCCTTGGGCACGTGGATGTTGATGACTCTAAAGTCCTGCTTGAGTCCATGGCCCAAGAACTTGCAGCCCAAGTTGAGCAATATCCAAAGCTTCTTATACACCACTTTGTGGGGTAGTAGACTGTGTTTCGTGGTGCGGGGGTTCAAGTCGTCTTCGGTGATGCCCGAATACGACGTCAGGTAGTCAACAATGGGTTCTGAGATGGAAATGTAATCGTCTATAAAGGGAACCCCTTCGTGTTCGCCCTGGCCTCGGACGACAGAGGCACGGGCGAGTGCGTACACTATGGGTCGGATGGTCTCTCTCTCGCCATCCGAGTTCATCTCGATCTCTGGCTGCCGCACAGCAACGAATTCGGTATCCAGTGCCACAATCGTTGATGGCCCAGGCCGTTCTGTTGCAGGATCGAGAAGCTTATACGTTTTACTTTCAGAGCGATAACTGGGGCTAGAAGAACAAAGGTTAGCTTTTCGTTTCCCTCATCCCAATTCGCGTCAATGATGGCGCAACTTACTTGAAGTCCTGGTACAAAATCGATGTATCGATGGTGTTTTTCCATCCATTATCGATCTTGTTATTTGCCTTCTTGACCTGGAAGGCAACAACCGAAGGGACTTTCCAGGAAGTGTTAAAGGTAAGAGCTTCTTCTGTGCTGACGGGGCACACCAAGAAGTCGTTGAATAAGTGCCATTGGCTCTGGCTGGGAGCTTCTGATTCCGCATGACCAACTATAGCGAGGTTAGCAGCGTGTTGCCAGAATTTCGGAAAGCAATAGTGTCTTACCATTTACCATGGCCACGAGATGTGGTTTTTGCGTTTGGCCGCTCTCAATGTTGATGGCCATTCCAATTAATGAGTAGACTGTAATGTTATGAATGCCACGCTGGAGGTGGAGCTTCAAGTCTTCTCCTTCGTAGCAAAAGAAAAGGCCTTGTTCGACAATGATGCCAATCTCTTCCGGCAGCCAGCCAGGTGTGGACCAAAGCATTCGGTGATCCGAGCCGGTGATTGCGGTATTAAGCATCAAGACGTCTGGAACACTGTGAATGGTCTTTCTGGTAGCAATGGTTTGGTAGCGTTGGCATCTCCCACACCACCCCTTTGACGTTGTTTCTCTCTCAACACTGCTCTTAAGAATTTGAGAGAAGGTGATGCGTGGCGCTTTATTATTTCGCCCAGGGGTTTTCTGGAGATCAAGTTAGCAAAGAGCAACCAAAGAAACACGGTCAATCCAACTTACAATAGGTGGATAAAGCAAGTCATTTACAAAGGTCGATCCGGGTCGGGTATATTCGCTTCTGCAGCTAAAACATCTAATGGTGCTTGTTGCCGAGGTCGCCAGCGCCCTATCCATGGCAGGGGAATTCGGGGCCATCGTCTTATAATCACCAGCAATTTTCTCCAGGAGGAATCGTGTGAGTCCCTGCAACATTACGTTCAGGGATGATGCATGAGTATCCTCTTCTAGTAGGCCCAGTGGGTGCGGCTTGAGGTTGGTTGCTAAGAGCTTTTAGCATATTGGTGGCTTGGCAGATTGATCCCTCTGCTTTCTGAAGCATATCAAAGAGGTAGCCCAGTTCGCACAGAAGACAGGCCTCGCTCACACAGGCGGTAGCTGCATGTTGTAAAGCCAGGTTTCGCAGCAACGGCGTAAAGTGCATAATTTGAAGAAGCGAATTTGCGTATGAGTTTGAGATGTGAATCTCGAGGCCAGAGTGTCGGGTTTGGTTATAGTATCCAAAATCAAAATCATCCACACCAAATTTGCTGTACTTGATCTCGACATTTCTGTACATCATGGGCAAATCTGATTTTCTACTGCCAACTTCCATCTCTGCCAGAGAATTTGAGAGCTCGTCAGTCTTATCTCCGGCACTGGACGATTCCGATTTGGCAAGATCTCGAGCTTTTTCACTAAGAAACTTGGGCGCCTTGAGGCCAGAGTTGGCGGATTTGTGTACGCTGCGAGTGTCTTCGAGTTGGTTCCTCCGAAGGCCTCGCATATTCCGGCCATAGAGTGCAAAATCGGTAGGCTTAAGGCTCGCGAGGAACTGTGGATCAAACTTGACCGGAGGAGCTCCAACATCCGATGGTAATTCCGGCCAAGAAGAGGCAAGGACTTGTCGATAGTATGGTAGGCCGACTGAGTTTAGAGGACTGTGCCGCGTTAGCCAACCAGCTTGGGAATGGAGAATATGAACATGTGCAACTTACCTTTCAGATGTCCAATCCAGCTGGTGAAGCGCCTCCTCGGGAGTAGCAAATTCAACAGGAGCAGGAAGATCGACGAAATGCAGCTTTGATGGCGATCCCCACAGATGGATCAAGCATTCTGCGTCAGTGAGGGCCATGGCCTCACCAGAAGGAGCAATCTCAAACATGCTGAGGTAGCTTAGCACGTTGGCTTGTCTCACATTGCTCGTGTTAGGGTTCATGAGATCCACAACATGCATCTGGCCGCTTTGAGAGACCACGATGCTGGTTGTGAGCATGCGCGGGTGCATGCGTACATATGCCGCGCCGGCAGGGAAGGGTATCGGCGGCATTGATGCCATTTTTCTAATGTCAAAGACGTTGAGGAAGGGATCCAGCATATAATTCTGTCCCTGGCGCAGCGAGTAGCCGCATGTAACAATGAAGTCGTGTTGAGCATCCATGTCATTGATTAAGGCGGAATGGGCATTCCAGGTCTTGACAACGGCAAAGGTGACGGGATCCAAGAGGTCGACCGATCCGTTCCTCGTCGCCGCGCAAATGTAGCGTCCACGTTTCATAATCGAGTACTGATGCTCCGTTCGGACTTGTTTGACGACCTCTCCCTTAATGAGATCGATAACAAACATGCTGTCTTGGAGACCAGCAGCAATGATTTCCGCGGTCCCCTTTGAGGTGAAGCTCATGCATCTCAGGTCCTTCATATCGTCGTGTCTGAGATGCCAGATGGGGGGCCCTCTCCTGTTCGCCATATGTACATCTTTGGAGCCCAATACCACCACGCCTTTGCTGTTGACCAGAATCTGCCGAACCGGTCCGTCCGCGGCCTGATGCGCCTTGAATGAAGTATGTTGTTGAAGCTCGGAGCTTAGAAAGGAAGTGACTCGGCCCTATCATACACATGTCAGAGACCTGCACGTGCAAGTAGAGAGCATTTGCGATTTGTCTAAACGTACATAGTCGTTGCCGGCCCATAGAAGCTCCTGGGTGGTATCAAAGGTCATCGTCGTGACTTGCGTCGGCAGCGCATGCACGCCCGGCGGCGGGAATGGCACCCGGGCGACCTAGAAGAGCAGACATGTCAGAATCACACTGGAGGTCGATGTCGAACAGCCATGATGTCTGCACAAGGACGTCGTGATGGCCGGCCATGGCGAGAAGCACTCACCTCATCCCAGTCTCCGTCCATTGCGGCCTCCCCCGGTACCAAAGCCCGTGTTAAGGGTCGCAATGATACCGTAAGCCCAAGAGAGGCTCCACGGGAGTCCAATCTAAGAATACAGACTCAATCGACAAAATCACGGGACAGAAGCGATTCTGTTTCCAACGAGAGAGCTAGAGCGGGAGGAACGCGACTTGTAGGAGGGGCAGTGAGGTCACTAGTATTATCCGAGATAATTCCGGAGGCCTACCCTACGAAGCTCGAGGTCTAGAGATGCTTGGATTGATATTGAGACGATGCGAGTGAATGATGATGAGAGAGAGGAAATGGCGTTGATGGCCAGGGACACGGGAGAAATATATGAGTGAGCTTGTTTGGGCGTTTGTTTATTGTACACGTGTTTTGTTT
Source organism: Trichoderma pleuroti (assembly GCA_001721665.1). NCBI lineage: Eukaryota > Fungi > Ascomycota > Sordariomycetes > Hypocreales > Hypocreaceae > Trichoderma > Trichoderma pleuroti. Next base: position 12,982 of record MDJU01000524.1, read on the forward strand.
ATGCGATATCTTTTGCTCTGTTGAGCGGGAACTCTATGCGACAGGTTGCGATGGCAACAAGAGCGCCTCAAAAGTTTGGAGGAATATTGGCACGTTACTTGCTCCCGTAGCCTTTGGGAGTAATCGTCATTGGCCCATAGAACATACGTAGGTAGTAGTAGTATTGATGAGAGGCGATCAAGGCTTTAACTTTGAATAGCCATAAGAAAACAAATCAAAAAGCCAAAAAGGGAGAAAATCGGCATCGGCACCAGCAAGCACAGCACACCCATCAAGTTATAAACAACTCTTTTTTATTTCATTTCTAGGAACTTGGTATATCGTGAAATTGACAGGATGTGCGCCCTTTGGGTTCCCTGGGAGCCAAGGCACCGCCTCCCCCGACGACTCTACCTCCACCTTCCATTTGGTCCTTGTCAATTCTCCCACCTCGTCCCAGAGACGCTGGAAGCTTTCCTGGTTGTGCAGATAGGGCGAGGGATCGTTCTTGTCAACCTCGCGAGCGGTGGTGACGCCTGCATGGCGGCCGTATATAAATGCGTTGCGTATTCCCGGCTGCAGAAAACCGACAAGTCGTTTCCCAATGTAGAGCTGCTGTTTCCAGCTAAAGAGATGGAAGAAGCTCCCGGCGTGAATGATGCTAATCTGGCCGTTGAGCTCCTCCAACCTTTGATCGTCGGGATCGGTCAAGTCTCCCACGGTAAAATGGGCGCCCAGGCTGTTCCTATCTTGGAAGAGATCATAGCCGGACGACACCATGTGAGCGCTTGAGTCGAGCCCGAACAATCGTGATCCCTCAACGCCGTCGTCTCGGAACTGGCGAAGAGCTTGTCCAAGCCCGCAGCCCAGGTCTAGGAGGGCGTCCCGAGATTGAGATAGCCTGAGGCGGAAAAGAGCCTGCTGATAGCGAGAGTCGTTGGCGTCGTGTATTATTAAGAACTTCCATCGCCCAATAAAGGGCATTCTCGAACTCGCCCAAGCCGCTTCTCGCTACGAGAAATCAATCAGATAAGCAGACAAACGACGGGCGACGGGCGGCAGATTGACTTACAATCCTGATGAGATGAGGCTCGATTTCGTCGACTGGGATTTTGCTATACCGGATGAGCAACTCCCGGATCGGCGCTATGTCATCCGGAAGAGTAGGCATAAAGGCCCATTTTTGTATCTCTAGGATGTCCATTCCATGGGACGGAAGAGGCTCCAGCACGCGACGAAAACAGAGTTGCAATCGCAAGCTACGGGATCGATTCAGGGAGTGCGAGATGGATCAATCGCCGGTGTGCAACGAAACCGAGGACGCGACTTCACACTGGCAGCGCTCTCTGGATGGCCGAGATGAGCAGCACCCAGGGATCCATCTAGCGCAAGGGCAATCAAAGGAGACCGTCCATCTTGACCGACTGCAGGAATTCGAGGCACTCGGTAAAACAAACGCAGGTATCAGACGATGATTGGAAATGGTGTCAATGCAAGGGCTCAAGAGGCATGCCGGTCCAGATTGTGATGAGCTGGCAGAGGCTTGAAACGCATCCGAGGCATCAGCTCCATTGGCCCCGGCCCAGAGGAAGCAGGGCGAAGGCTATTAGGGGAGGTAGACCTACTTTGTGCCTAGGCAAAAGCCACCTGCACTCGACAGCAAATTTGGGTGAATGCTAGGCAAATGCTAGGCAAATGGCTAGGTAAAGGGCTAGGTAGGGGGGAATATGCAAATAAAATGCAATCATGGTTCTATGCAGCTTCGACTGCAGCCTGACCCTCTTTTTGTTGCCCGCTGCGGAATGCTGCATGAGAAATTGATAAGGGGACGGGCTGCTGACTCAGGAAAACCGCCAATGCCGAGATAGCACCTAGAGTACCTACTAAGGCAGATACCTACCTCTACAGCATGTGCCTTGTACAGTGAATGCAGCTACTGTATTCGTGCGCCTTGACAGGTCAGTCAAATCATCAAACAAGCAGCTCCCCCGGATGTCGGATCGGATCCTCCGGTGCTAACTTGGAGCAATCCCCCTGTTTCCTGTCGACCCTGTATCATACATGCTCGTACGGGTGAAAGACAGCCAAAATATAAGGTATAGCTGACTCATCATGCGCGCGGTCACTAGCCGAAACAACAGCGGAAGCAGACGGAGACCTGAGAACGGAGAACGGAGTACGTACTCGGAAAATGCAGAAAACAGAAGCACGCGAATTGAGCCGAATATTTTCCGCCACGCCTCGGAGAAAATTCTTTCCTCCTCCCTCTCTGCCGCCTAATGGAAAAGCGAAAAAGGGCACACCAACATCCCGTCGCCTATTCCCACGCGGCGACGAGTTATTCCTTTCCGTTCAAACGGCCCAGTTTCGCAATTACCATCATCCGTATTCCAATGCGATAGAGTGTAAGTCAGCTATCCGGCCGCTTAGCGATGCCTGCACCAAAAGGACAAGACAATCCAACCTGCATTAGACACGCTGTCGAGTGACAAGCTGCTGACAATGGCTTCAGTGTCCGTCTTGTGTCGGCGCCGGATCGCCTCTCGCAACCGCGTAACAACCGCGTCTGGCCTGGCTATTTCACCCGCCCGTGGCACGACTCTGCGTAGAATCTCACAGGTCATCATCACCACTGTCATCTCACCAAGGGCTTCACGTAACTCTCTCTCTCTTCCGGGCCATCATGGGTCCCGGCCGTGAGGGCGAGGTGGAGGAGGCCAACAACATGTCGTACCCTTCACCGGGTGCCGAGGCCCTTGATGCAGGCCCATTCTACCATACTGCGACTCGCGATGAGACTCATGAGCATGAGGAGCACCAGCAGACCCATGATCAGCATGATCCCACCCAGGTTCAGGTTCATGCGCAAGAGCAAGACCATGGCCAGTTGCCCACACACACACACGAGTCGGCGTCTCCCCAGCATCACATCTCAAGACCGCCCAACCTGGAGGAGCTTCAGCTGGCCGCCCAGCTTGGACAGGGCTTAGCAGGAACCTCTCTCATCCCGACCACTGATCCCAACATGAACGTGGAAGATCCGGGCATGCGTAGCATTATGCCACATCCCGAGCCCGACCAGCACCAGACGCCATCGTATGTTCACGAAGCACCGACATCAGATCACATGGTGCCGCATGCGCTCCCGGTTGCCGTGGGACCTCCGCTGCCACCGCAGTATGCCATGGGAGGAGGAGACGGCATCCCGCCGAGAAAGCGGTCAAAGGTGTCGCGTGCTTGTGATGAGTGCCGGCGGAAGAAGATCAAATGTGACGCCCAATCGGATACCGGTGATAGTCCCTGTTCCAGCTGTGCTCGGTCTTCTATGCGATGTCTGTTCAGCCGTGTTCCCCAAAAGCGCGGCCCTAGTAAGGGGTACGAATATCCACGCCTTTTCTTTTGTTGTCTTGCCATTGCATTAGCCGTTGCGAAATACTCTGATGAGCTGACATGTGAGACAGGTATATCAAAGAGCTAGCGGACAGGATACATAGCATCGAGAACAAGCTGGAGTCTGAAGGTAGCGGCAGCCTCACCCAAGACGAGATTGATCGACTCTTGACACCAGGAAGCCATCGACGCTTACAACGGCTTAGCCCCCCCGAGGACCCAGGTCGGAAGAGACCGTTTTCCAACATATCAGCAACCGACTTCAACGCAACAGCTCCTTCTCGACCGGCGCCATGGGGCCCAGAGTCGCGACCAATGATTCCCGCCAGTGCATCTTCAGACGGCTTTGCAGGCCCAACGTTTGCTAATAATGCGCTGGCACCTCCATCTTCGGCAATCAAAACGGACACGGCGCCACCAAAGCCACCCGTGGCAGCAATGGACTCGCAGGTTGTGGAAACAGAGGAGGTACCAGAGATTGATGAAGATTCTTTACATGAGTAAGCATCCCCCCTTTTACCCTTTTTTTCGGAGCCAAAGCTGATGAAGTATACAGCTATCTCGCCCATGTTCAAGCTATATATCCCATACTCCCTTGCAGCAAGGCAAGGATTCAGTCTTTGCTGTCTCAATGCCCGTCCACTGTGAGGTCGGCATTTATCGCAGCTCTTCAAGCAGTCGGGCAATCATCAGGAGACACGCAAGCTGCGAGTTCCCTTTTGCACGAGTGGGAGAGTAGTGAGGCGCCACACTCGCGTGCCACCGACATTGTGCATGCCCAGACGCTTCTTCTCCTGATCATCGACGCAGACTGGCGCGCCTCATCCCAGCTGCCGTTTCTCCTAGCCCGAGCAGTGGCACTTGCGAATACGATGAAGCTGTGGAAGTTTACGCCGATTGAGTCTGCCTCGGAATCAGACTCTGACGATCAGCTGTGCGTGCGGATCTGGTGGTCTCTGGTGCTGATGGACCGCTGGCACGCGGCTGGCACGGGAAAGCCAGCGCTGATCCCGGACAGCAGCGTTGTTGCGCCCGCCGGGCTGGAGAACACCCTGGGCGAGGTGTGCTACTATTTGAATCGTAAGTTGGAAGCAGCAAAAAGGGAAACATGCCGCTAGAAACTGTTGCTAATGGAGATTCGCCTAGGGTTATCGAAGCTGCTTAATCGGACTGCGTTTGTGATTTCCACGATGCAGCCGGGCACATCTACCGCCGAACCTGCCATGGCGGCCATTCTTGCGGACTACATTGAGAACTACCGCGAGGACCTCCCAGGCCACATCGAGGCTGCGTCGTACCCATTGGTGCACCTCGCATACTGGCATTGCAAGCTACTGGTGACCTTGTTGACGCCTGGGGCCACGCCAACCGAGACGCTGTGGCCGACGTCTGAGCTGGCGACGTTGCTGCTGGCAAACGCGCACCTCAGGAGCCCCTTTACCAACCATTTCGTGTCCCTGGTCACCATGTCACTGTCCAAGCTGTCCAAGATGGACAGCTCCCGCGAAGGCGCGGTGCGGCTAATGAAGGAGATTTTGGAGAAGCCTAGCGGAGGCCACTGGGACAGTGTCAGGGAGAAGCTAACCGAGCAGCTGCGGCCGACGTCGTCGGTGGAGGCTACTGCAAGCCAAGGGCTGCAGCATCTGGCGGATTTGGCGACGGCCCATGAGGGCATTGCGCCTGGCCCAGACGACATTACGTTTGGTCCCACGCTCGCGTCGGGCTATCTCGACGTTGCTTAGGAGGACAAAGACACTGTATTGTTGACGAAATTGTTGGCTGAAAACTTGGCGTCTGGATAATGAGGCCAGGATGTTGAACCTGGACTGTATAATTAGCACACCCCGTTTGATTCCCTTTTCCCTCCTTTCTCATCCCTGTTTTGCATGTGGTATGAGTACTACTGGTACTGCAAAGGCATGGCGGTGGAGAGCAGCTTTTGGTGCTGCAGCCATGGTGTCAAAAAGCCTGTGGCTTGATGACAGGGCCATGATCCCTGGTCTGTTTGCTCTTGGATTGACCCAAGGCATACACAAACGACCACACTACTCGTTTAGACACAGGATAGGATGGCTAGCTCATGGGCACTGCCGGGACGCTGTCTGCGTAGATGCCATACTAGGCAGACTGAAGAGTAATGAAAAAAACAAATCCCTGCGCCTGTCCAGTAGGGGATTGTCCATTAGGTCGATCGGTGAGGCTGAGATGGTGCCATGGGGGAGGATCTGCTACTAATTCCTGTCCATCGTATGGTATGGATCCTGCTGCCGAGCCACCTTTTTTTTTTTTTTTGATTGCACATTCGACATTACCCGAGCTCGCCTTTTTACCCTAGCAAGCAAGCAAAAAGAAAACCAGTTCTCTTTTACTTCAAATGTTCACTTTTTTTGGCCGCTAAAACCTGCGTCCTGTGTGCTGCGGCTTGGGACTCTAACCCAGCCAATAGAAGCCCGTACCAAAACCGATCCAACAGCCCGTCACAAAAAAACGAAAGTTGTTTCCTCGTTCCCGAAACATTCCCTTGGCTCACCCCCCCCCCCCCATGAGGTGATCGCCGGCCCTTTCCGCCCTCCCATTCTTTCCCCAGCCCCGGGAGGGGGGCATAACCAACATGTACATACACCGAAGGGCGGCGACGGAATGCATACATCACCCCTCCATTCATAGCCCTTTGGCCTTTTTTGATTGTCACCCGTATCAATTTGGCCTATCCGGCTCTATTCAAATACGAACGAAGAAGAAAAAGGAACCCCACGTAGGTCCGTTAACTTGAACCCAACCCAACCCATCCTCTTAGCAGCCCCCCCCAAAACGGCTTCCAATTGGCAAGTGTATACTGTACATACCGTATGTAGGGCTAAAATTCCCACTCTCCCACGCCAACATCAGCCAATTCCTGCATGGCACAGACTGGCCTAGGCCTCTCTCATCTCCTCCTCTCTGCTCTCTGCTCTTTTTTTTTTCGCCCTCTCGCAATGCAAGAGCTAAACATGTTTTAAACATTCCGGAGTATTATCTTTCTTTCCCCCCTCCTCCATCTCTCCCCGCTCCCCCAGAAAAGTCGGCATGGACAGTATAACAGCTACGTACTATCTGCCCTTTTCCCCCCCCTTTCCTCCGTTTCTTACCCCTCCTACCTAAAAATAAAAATACAAAATCGAACGTTTTAATGAGAATAGAGGGGGGGGGGGTCATAAGTTTAGCACTCTTGCGTCCATGTCTTACGAGTACGTCCATCATCTGTTTCTGTCTCGCACGGCGGCGTCTCATCCCCCCATCTCTGTGGCCCAAAGCTTTTTTTCGTTTTTTTCTTCTTCCTTTTCCCGGGCCATTCTTCCCATTGGATCCGTTCGATCTCGCTCCGTTTCCTCTTTTATTTTTTGTGGACTTGGCAGAATGCCCACCTTTTGGGCTTTTTCCCCTTCTCCAGTGACATCGAGAGCTTTTAGTGCCAAAGTGGCGGGTACCTCGACCTTTAAAAAAAACTTGTCCATACGTTTCTTAGTACTAGCAAAAAGCCCGTACGTAGGTAGCCACGTTGTTTGCCCACCGGAGCTTCCAAGCCTTTTTATTCATACGGAGTACTTGGTTCCTGAAGCCGTAGCCACGCATTCTCGCCGTACCTGAGCTTGACACAAACTATACTTGATAGCTTATCCCGTTAGTGAGAAAAAAAAAATCTTCACCCTCTCTAAAACACAGTCCGCCGGAGGCTCTGGAACAATCGACCGCCAATACAGCTGTTGGTCGCCGCACTCGCCCGTTGGGTAATGCCCCGGCCAAGACGACCGGCATCTGCCAGGCCCGCCTACCAATGACCATCCATCTTGCATGGCCGTTGGGGCCGTCGTGAATGCCCTGCCTCGGTGGCGTTGTCTGTGCTGGACTCTTACAAGGTGCTGGTTTAGACCAAAAAGTCGCTGCTTTCTATTGTTGCGCAGAGTCTATATACTGAAACATGACATGATGCAAATGATCAAAAAAAAAGGATAAAAAAAAGAGTTCAAGGCGCGACCCCTATTGGGCCGTCCCAAGAATACACAACGGTCTATCTGTCCCATAAAACTGTAATATGTGCAGCGACTCTCAACAATGCTCCGCCAAGCGCGGGCTTGTAGCAAGAAGGAGAAGAAGAAAAAAAACCATCATGTCCTCGTAAAGCCAAGCAGGCCATTGGGCCGGCTAAGCCAGTGAGAAAAAGATCCAAACGAAAAATCAGGTAGCAGACGCATGGGACCCTCCACCCAACAACGCAGATCCAGCGTCATCAAGCAAGTCAAGGAGAGAGAAAAAAAACAGCCCAGCGACGCACCGATCAAAACCCCAGACACCGAAGCCTTGTCCCACCTTCATTGCCCACGTTTCCCCCCTCCCAAGTTGCCCCTGGTCCCCACCCCACAGATTGTAGCCCGTGCCCCATTGTATGATTTCTAGAGACGAGGAAAAAAAAAAGGTGTCCGCTTGTTTCCTAACCCGCAGGGCCGGTGTTTCAGCGGACGGGAAAAAAAAAGGTGAGGGATAGAGAGAGGCTGGCTCGGGTTGAGTCGTGGGCGCTGTTCCGGAGCAAGCCTAGTCAAAGCCAGCCACTCTCGATCCCCAAAGAAGCGAAACAAGGAAATTTGGATGCTCGACAGAAAAAAAAAAGTTGTCGCTCAAGTATAGCCGACCGAAATGAATCAGATACGCCCTCCAGACCATAAATGCCCTTTTTTTTGTGTCGTTGTATATAGCGGGTTCCCAACGCCTTTGTCGTTAACGCGTTCAAGATGCCAACCACCATTGGGGTATTCTGTGCGCCAGGTAAAAAAAATGATGATAAATCAAAAGACCAAAACAATAAAGGGGGGGAAAAATGTATTCCCAAATAAAAAGTAAAAATCAAAAAAGTGCCCGTCACATTTCCCAGAAGCCGTTTATTGTGCCGGCGCCGAGGGTGTCGGTGTTCTCCTCCACCGTGGCGACGTTGCCGCTGTAGTTGGGAATGTAGAAGGCGGGGTCGTCCTCGACCGTGGAGAAGTCGCCGGTGAGAGCCTGGTTGTCGGCCTTGTCGAAGAGGCTGTAATCGAGGCTGGTCAGGTCGACGTTTGGTCGGAGGAAGCTGCTGCTGGTGGCGAATCCTTCAAAGTCGCCCTCGCCGCCGGGCATGAAATCTTCCACTTCGGAGACATCGCCGGACGTGGACCTCGTGCCGGCCAGGTTGGGCAGCTGCTCGGAGCCGCTACCGAAGTCGAGCTGGCCGGTGAACTGCGTGCCGGCCTGGCTGTAGCTCGAGGGGGTGAAGCTCTCGCCGTTTGCTTCCCTCAGGTCGAGGTGGCTCCAGTCAACCGACTGCGCCAGGCTCGCGCTCATAATGGGCCCGTCGCCGTCCGGAAGGCCGCTGGAAAACAGGTCAAAGCTGGTGCTGCCGGCATAGGTGGAGTAGTTTGAAATGCTGGAAAGATCGAGTGGCGGCAGATTGCCGTTGAGCTGCGAAAAGGTGGAGGCAGACATGAGAGGGGACGTCGCCTCCGACTTGACCAGGCGCTGTTCCCGGGCGAGGAAGTTGTGCTGCAGCGACGCGTGGCCCTCGTTCTGTGCTTGGTAGAGCAGGTTGTCGGTGCTGGTGCCAAGGCTCCCGGCGCTGGCGGCCGAGTTGACCCTGTTGAGCTGGTACGGCCCGCACTTTTGCGAGGCGCGGTTGTGCTTGGCCGGTTTGTGGTGGCCGTGCTGGTCAAAGGTCATGCCAATGTCGGACGAGTGAATCGTGTTGGCCCGTCGCCGCCTTGGAACAGGTCGAGGAGGCAGGGTGGCTGCCTTTTGCATTTCGCCCTCCGAGTCGGACTCCGGGACCGTGTCCAGTGCCACGTCCTTCTTCCCGGCACAGGTGCATCGTCCGCCATGGTTGCAGCAGCACGTCTCTGCATGACGGGATGACAGATTAGCACCGGGAGCTTGTGGAGGAGGACACGCAGCCTCGTATTCTGTAAAGCTGTAAAACTCACCAAGGTGTCCCTCCACGGGCGGTTGCAGGTGGATGCACTTGCTCGTCTTCTCGCCGCAATCGCACTTGATGTGAGCGGACCGGGACTTGCGCTGCGAGCGACAGTGCGCACATTGCGAGACGGGACGGCCCTTTTTGTTAATGTGTTGAAGAGGACGACCTGCAGCGCCGTCAGTTAGCAATTGACTTTTTGCGACAAGTCCTTTTCGTCTTGTTCCTGGGTTTGCGTTGCCCATGGTGTCACAAGCCTGGGGTTGGCTGTTCTGGCCTCCGCCAACTGGCAGCTCGAGGCCGACAAGGACCAAAAAAAAAAAAAGCCAATTCAAGCAAGACCGGGACACCATGGTAATTTTTGGAGATGGAGGGGAGACTGCACGCCGCGGGGCAGAAACCACTTTGACGGGGACGGGGACGGGGACGGGGACTGGGGACTGGACTGGGTAGAATGACGCG
>MDJU01000525.1:0-22694 GCA_001721665.1 Trichoderma pleuroti
CTCCCCTCCTCCTCTCTCTCTCTCTCTCCTCTCCTCTCCTCCCGTGCAGGCAGGCAGGCAGGCGGACGCGAGAAACTCGGTGCCAAGTCGCGGTGCCCGTGAATTCACACCCGTCGAACCGCGCCGCTGCACTCGGCCTTGCGCCTTGTCGACAAGCCACCGATGCGCCATCTCATCTCTCCTCTCCCATCCACCCCCTCCTTTGCCTCTGCATTACTCGCAATCAATCGCCAGTGCATACTCCGTACAAGTCGTTCGATTCGACGCTGGGTGAACAATGTTCCTTGTCCCGCCGTTTGCACAGGACAGGCTCTTTGCTGTCAAGTTGCGTCACTCACGCACATTTAAGCCCTGCATGTACTTGCGTCAAGCGTCTCCAGTTTCCAAGCCCGCTCACCTGGCCCTCTCTCTCCACCTGCTATGCCCAGCCTCTGATGGGCAAATCACGTCGACGTCTTACGCGAGCCAAGGGCCAGGCCAGTCTTCTAGATCCATTTCAGCCAGCTAGCAGCGATGCGGCAGGGCTGCTCCGGCACGACGACACCTAGTTTAATCACCATGTGCTTTCGCACACAGTCCACCGCACGCTGATCATGTGGCAATGAGCTGACGGGCCTCTGTGCCTTTTTTTTTATCACTTTTATGATTTCGAATCTTGTGAAATCCCTCAAAATGCTGAGCCAAAGGCAGTTGGGCTCGTTTAGCGATTGCATACTGTTGTACCTGCATTTACAAAGTAATCCTGCTGATGCCCAGGTCCCCATTGTCTGCATGCCGTCCCCTCCGATCCATCCATCGACATTCCTCTTTCTGACCGCTCGGCAATTGTGCACATGGTAATCGTATACGAAAGTGGGAAAGACGCATTGTCAGCACGCGAATTTCTACTAATGTTCCGCATGGGCAGAACCCAAGCCCTTTTGTTGGCAGGATTTATTCCTGGAGCGCAAGGCATTGTTGTAACTTGGTCATGCCTCATAAGCCCAAGCCCTGACATAAGCCTCCAACCGAGATCCTCCAACTCAGAACGCAGGCTCCATCTGCGTTGACACGTGGATGCAAGGAATTGAGCAGCATACGGATACACGTATTCCGTAATGGGCTTTGTAATTCACATGTCTCAGTGTCGTGAGTATACGAATAGGCAGGGAGTGGCTATGTAGCGCCTGAATAACTCGTTCAAGTATGGAGTTTTGTACCGATCCAGAGGACGCCTCTTTTACCAATAGAGAGGACCATTCGGCGCCCTACTTCCTAGTAAAAAATGCAGTATATAACAGTATAGACTAGGTAGGAGATGGATATCTGGCTCCTTGAGCATCTGCTACCATCACTACTTGCTTCTGGTATATGCTACTCCAATTATATCCCTCTGGTATATGGTATTATCACTCGCAGCCAGCTTCAAATCTAACATATGGGATACTGGATAGCAAACTCGGGGTGCTGAATAGCCACTCCCTATATAGAATAAAAGACATTCGTTTTGCAGCATCTCATTGCCCTTCTCCTTCAATTACCCATGCAACGTTGACCTGGTTTGCTCCGTGATATTGACTCGCCGTGATCTCTTATCTACTGTCTAAACAGGAACGCACGCATTCCAAAAAAAAAAAAAAAAAGGTCGCATAAAGTCTATGCAGTAATTCCAGGCGCCCAACCTTGCCTACTTCCCCACCGGATGCTCCCAGGCAAGCTATCCATCCATATCTTAATATGTAATTCTCGGCAGCCAGGCGTGATTTATGAGGGTATGGTTAACAAGGCCCGTTGTGGAGTTGACGAGTCTGATCTCAACGCCCAAAAACTTGCATCAAAACTCAACAATGTCGTCTCGCTAATGTGTCTCGCTAATGTGTCTCGTCCATCACAGACCGCGGTTGAACCAGACCTTGCCATCGTTGCCGCCCTTGCCATGGAACTCGGGCTCCAGGCTGCTGGCACTAATCGCCTGCTTCTGGGGGAAAACGGCCAGTGCCAGAGGAAGTGCCACAAACCCAACAGCAGCAATCAGACCCAGGTTGATGCCAATGGGAATGGTCGAGGCGATCCGCGGTCGGGCCTTGAGCCACTCCTTGTCCATCAAGCTCTTGTACCATGCCTGCTTGAACTGAATGTGGTAGAGGGTCATGGCGGGGATAATCATGATGGGGGTGTTGTTGATGACACGGCTGGCCGCAGTTTCGTAGACGGCAATCTTGGCCGCCTTCTGACTCTTGCCCAGAGATGGCACGTCTGCCTCTGATTTGCCCTCCTCCGTCAGCTTCTTCTTCTCGGCATCGGAGAGCACAGGGCGGACGTCGATGCCGGTAACAATCTCTCCTCGTCGCATCAGGTATGCGTTGAGAGCTCCGGCAGTTGCCACGGCTGCAAATGGTACCAGTCGGCTCAGGACGTTCCTTGTGCTGGGGGACACCTTCAATCTCGGCACCAATGCGTTGAGTCCGAGGGCCACCGAGCACGAAGCCGTGACGGCGATACCGTATGACTTGGCAAGGTCCGCAGTGGTCAGTGGGGATGACTTGTTCGCATTCGAGCTGTTGATGGCAACGTTGAGCGACTGGTTGGCAACTTGCCATGCCACGGTACCTGCTGTTCCAAGACCGGGCTGCAGCATACCGGCCGTGACGATCAGGTTCGAAAGGACGAAGCATGACATTCGAAAGGGCAGAAACACTGGTTCTCCGGTGTCTATCCACAAGTGTCAGTTTTTCTTCTCTTGTATTCATTTTTCTTCTTGAACCCGCGCATATGCTTGAGTGTCCTTCTGTCAATGCCATACCTGGATGAAGAGTTGAGTCGACAATCTTCTTGGCGTGCCATAGCTCGGGTGTCATGTGCGGCAGCTTTCCCGTCTTATACTCTGTGACAAGTCTTTTGGCATTTTCGAGTCCATGCGAACCAGCGAGCAGGGTGCTAGAAACAGGATATCCGTCAACAATTCTGCACTGACAAGAGGCCCGCGAATCCATCATTGTCGAGACTCACCTTGGATCCGTGATGCTTATCGTGTGCCTCACCCGTCCATAGTAGGTGGACAAGTCATACTGCGACGAGGGCAAGTCTCGCGAACCCGGCAGAGAGGCAGACATGGTCAAGGAAGCCCGACTGGCGTCGAAACAATGCAACAACCCAAACCCAGTCGCCTCTGTATTATAACGTCCAGGCAAGGCTGGTTGGTTGGACGGCCCGAGTTGCAATTTCCCAAGGGTCGCCGGCCTGGCCTGCGGGGTGCGGAAACTTTTGGCCCAAAGGGTCGAGCCAAACAAACCTGTGCCGAATCTCCAAGACGACGATAAGCGCAACCGCTGGGGTTTTGTTTGCGATCCGATCTCGGCTGGTCCGCTCGTCTTGTTTTCCTAGTGGTCAGACAGCGCCCAGCCACCCCACAATCATGACACATCAAGACAAAGAAGGCCGGCACAGACATTATCGTAGTAGCAATAGCAATAGACTCATTTCGGGGATGGTTGGGGAAACCCGAGTCGTTTTGGAGGGTCGCGGATGCCGTCAGAAAGCGTGGCTGACTTACGGCATCCATCGAAATAGACAAGCAGACAACTAGAGTACCAAGAATAGCCGTCACATTATGACAGGCCGTGCTCGTCTTACTGTTTGTAGTAAATCCATCAGTGATCTTCCCCACAGCCAATTGCGAACAAGGGATCGATTTCTGTGCACGTGGTTGTAGGGAGTCTAGTTGCATTACCCATCTCCGTATCCCACCAGTCAAGTCAATTACTTGGAGGGAGAAAAAAAGGACACGGTATAAGACCGTATCAACAATGCAAAAAAAGAAACGATGGATGGTAACCATTTCCAACCGACCACGCCAGGAGTCGAACCTGGAATCTCTAGAGGAGGTCATCTCAACCGAAATCTAGCGCCTTAGCCATTAGGCCACGCGGCCCATTTGATGTTTCCAAGCGTTGTAATCTCGGTATACTGAGGTTCGGCAGACACAAATCCCCTTAACGCACTGTCCAGCTCCATAGAGATTAGAGAGAGTACCACTGTGTCGATGATTGTAGATGCACATTGCAAAACAACATGCGGCATTCGTGATATCGCCAAATACATTTAGATAGAATTGGGAATCCTCTGGTATATGGGACATTCACTCCGTCGTCGTACTTGAATTCACATGGCTTTCTGACCTAGACAATACGGTTTTCAATGATGAAATTTGTCCATGTCCATCGGTCATTGATGGTGTGAGGAGCCTCCCTATCCCTTACAAGTCTTGACGCCTCCGGTACCATAGTTCCATGATTGCAATGGAAGAAAAAGGAGTGACTACCTGTATCCAACACCCGAGATACTACTCCTAGTTCAACTGCTAAGACAGATGAAGTATTTTTTACGTACTACCTACCTGGCGGATGCCTGGTTTCTCGAGTATATCATCAGTCATTAGACACGGGGTGGTAGATATGGTATTTGCCAATATTGATCAGTAGTACTTGAAGATGGTAAATTTCCATTTCCAATAAAAGCTCGGGGAAACTTCCCTCACACGATCATAGTAACACCGTAATTAATCGACTTGACATTCGCAGGAAAACTACACATGTGAAACGCAAAAACATAAAGTTTATTCGGGGAAAAAAAACTACCTAATCGACAGGCATGTAGAAGCTTTCCAAGTAGGCGAACTAGACTCAAGCATGATTATAAAGTTGAGGCCTTTGGTTCACCGCTCTGCCATAATAGTCGTAGGTACAGCGCGAGTGAATTTGCGTGATGACGCGGATGTTTTGCTTCTTTACCACTGTAACCAACGTCGTCATTCAATAAATGGCCTCTCATTGGCAAGCATAAAAAGTCTATCTCTTGATCAACATAAGTCTCAAACTACCAGGTACTCATCTTAGTAAAGTGATATTGTTGTTATAGTTTCATATTGCTTGCAACATCACGGCACGTGAGAGGCATCTCTGCTCCTACTCTCGGGTTGCCAGCTGGCAGGCGCTCCCGGCAGTTCCTGCACGCAGCTGTTTACACGGATTTCTCTACACCTATTTAATCCCCTTCCTCTCTCTTTCTCTCTTCTCTCTCTCTTCTCTCGAAACAACCTTCCTATCTCAAAGACCTGCTCTCTCCAACATTGTTCTCAGCACGGCCAAGGGTAAATGGCCTTCACTCCATTCTAGATATATGTCATGAATCACTTACTGATCGCATAGGTAACTAGGTAGCGAGATGGACCTGACACCTGCATCTGAAAAGTCCAACCACGCCCCGGCTGGGGATGGAAAGACCAAGAGATTCACTGGTCTCAGAGAGTGGTTGAACAACGGCCCTGCCACGCCGAAAACCCCCTCTCCCTACTCCGCTCTTGCGAAACGTGAGGCAGTCCATGAGGCCGCCGTCGCAATCACCGAGCAACCAAGCTCATCTCAGACGAAAACGTCCAGCAATGCATCGGCTCGAATGACGGAGGATCCTACGCATCCAAGCGCCACCGGCATATCGGAAATCAGCCAGCATGATCACAGAGAAGCCGCTAGTGCCAAACCACGAAACTTGATCCTCGAGAGCCTCAACCGAGTCCTCGAACCAGAATCCAAGACCAGAAGACTGCTGATCAGGCCTGAGGCTATTCCCACTGACTCTCCTCAAATTACGGAAGGATTGACCGGCTTTGAAGTGCAGTCTCAGGGAAGCAGGGCCTCGTGGAACATAAGTGAAGGCCTCTCGGATGGTGACGGCCAGGACGAGCCAGACCAGCAGGAGATGCCCGAGGGCGCCCACATATCGCGAATAATGGCGTGGCTGCTTCAAACCTCCAAGCCACCTGCAGCCATCCATTCATTGGCATTTCGCAGTGCAGTCGATCATTACAAAAAGGACATTGACACCGAAACGGGAGACTTCTTGCCGGAAATCCGCTACCCCGATACTTTCAAAAGCCTTCACGAAGGTCCCTCGCGTGATCATAGAGATATCGCTTGGCGACAGGCCAACATGACGGTCGAGCTGCAAATAACCAGAGAGATTAGAAGCCGAGAGCTGCTCGCAACCAAGATCCGGTCTCAGATAAAACCTCAAGCGCAGGCTGTACCTCTTGAGCGGGAGACTGGACCAAATGCCGAATGCATTGTACGACCCGCTACGCCTGAAGACTTTGAAGCCATCGCGGCTATCATCAACATGGAAAGTCGGGCGACGGGCAGCCCTCAAATCATAGAATGGAGGGATGTCACCGCTGCTAATGTCCAAAAGATATACGACAGTTGCCGGGATAATATGCAGCCCTTTATTGTCGCCACGACGACCGAGGACCCTTTGCTTGACCGTTCCAACTGGCCTAAGAATGCCACAAAAGCGTATCAAGGCTACCTCGCATTCCGCTCAACTCAAGCAAAGGTTTCCCAAGAGGTTTTGGGCTTCGCCTTTGTGGTTGAAGCCAGACTTGGCCTGCTCGGGGATCCATGCCCTGGATCTAGACACACCGGCCAAGTGAAAGTCGTCGTTCATCCCTCCCACCGAGGCAAGCTGTATGGTTCTGCCTTGCTCGACCGGATTCTGCTTTGCACAGCACCTTTCCACCGAAGAGCGGTAGATTACGAGTGGCAATGCCAAGATTCTTCCAAGGTGTATGAGTCGATTGCGTGTCAGAACCGTCGAAAATACGCCTGGATCTACGTCGAGACCTTTTGCGCTGGCAGGGATGACCCGGCTCTCAAACTGGCGACGAGTTTCTTGCAAAAGTTTGAGTTTCAAGAAGTGTGCCATTTGCGCAGTGCCGTCAAGACCGACCGCTACTATGAGAGCAAGTGGCTTGACATGGTGTTGTGGGCACGCGAGACGCAACCTCTATCTAACATCGAGGACCTTTTCCCAGGCGCCTACAACTTGTGAATCAGGGGGCGGCGAGCAATTGCTGCCGGGACGCGGCAGTAACTTGGGTGATGAGTGAGATGATTTACCTCCCAGGTTTGCCCACGCGAACCAAGCCTTGAGAAGCCATTCCAGCTGACATATCGACAGCAAAAATTTGCTAATCAATTGTTCTATTAAAAGAAGCTACATATATAGCAGCTCAATCATGGATTTGGGAGCTCATTTAGCAGTGTCAGGAGTTGAACAGAAACCAAAACCCAAAAAAAAAACTATGGGGAATGCTCTGCATCACGTGTGCAACGTCGTGCTTCTGACAGCGCATTACAAGATTAGAGTACTTTAGTAGCTACCTAGCAGGCAGACAATAAATGAAACATTGGGTCTATCAACACCAGTGCACAAGGGTGATAATTCTTCTATAAATACACAGCTATTCATCTCATCTGGAAGGGCATAAAAAGGGTCTTTATTAACCCAAGCTCTTTTGCCAAAGGAAGAAGAACAAAGTCTCGGCAGATAATCCTTGGGCAGCCAGCAACATGTTGTCCATATTACGCAAAGCCCGCCTAAAGGATAAAGAGATGCGAGTCCTGATGTTGTACGTGCCAAATAATTTTCCAACCCTGGTAATTTGAGAGGCTGATGCATCAAAAGAGGTCTTGACAATGCCGGAAAGACGACAATCGTCAAAAAGATTATGGGTGAAGATGTCAACACTGTTAGCCCGACGCTTGGGTTTATCATCAAGACGATTGACTACGAAGGGTGATTGCTTCTGCCTCTGCCCCAACCCAAAATTTAACCCAAAACTAACAATGCGGTGACAGATATAAGCTAAACATCTGTAAGGCAGCCCTTGCGGATCTTTGCAAGGCAAAATTGGCATCGACTAACTTCTACAGGGGACGTGGGTGGCCAGAAGACGCTGCGGTCATACTGGCGGAATTATTTCGAAAAGACAGACGCCTTGATCTGGGTGGTGGACACAACAGATCGGCTACGAATAGACGACTGCAGAGAGGAACTCCATGGCCTGCTGGAAGAAGAGGTTTGTGACGGGGGGAAGCCTGCAGTTTCGGCGGATGATGGCTAACGTCCAGGGTAGCGCTTGGCGGGAGCCTGCTTGTTGATATTTGCAAACAAGACGGATGTGGATGGGTGCATGACGGAAGAGGAGGTTGTGACGGTGAGCCATTCTTTGAAGCCCATCCGAAGGATTGAATGGGTGCCTAACAAGGTTTTGACTAGTTGCTGCGGTTGAACGACATACGGACGCATCAATGGCATGTTTTGCCGTCGTCGGCCATGACGGGCAAGAATCTCGAACAGGGCATGTCGTGGGTGGTGGAGGACGCGAAGAAGCGGCTTTTCTTGTATTAGGTGACTTGATTCAAGGAACCGAGGAAAAGTTGCTGATGGAGCATGAGGCCCTGTGCTCCGTGTACGAGTACTCGTATTTACCTGATTGAAGCATCGCATTTTACGTACGGATATAGAACTGGGCCGCGGGACAGGTCCGAGGGAGTCGGGTAGTAATATTACATAGTGACCAGCAACCCAGCGACTGACAGTAAAACATCAGTGTTGTACTACGAGTACAACCATCACCTTTGATGTGATGTACTACTCACTACGGAGTAGCACCGCCTCTAATCCCATGGTCGGCGATCGGTGATACGGAGCACGGAGTAGTAGCACAGAGACTCATGTGGACCAGTTGTCAAGGGAGATGGCAAGATGGTGTGGAAATTGTGTGGATAGGCTCGTCGGACCAGCTCGCCTGACGGCCGTCTCGCCGACTTGATTGGTTCACAGCAGAGAGGCCTCGATCAGATTTGGCTCCGAGGCACGCAGGCGAGACAGACAGATGGAATCAGAGCAGAAAGAGGTCGGGTCACTTTGCAACCTCTACGGCCGCTGGAGGGGGGGGGGGGGGGTTGGACGAGATTTTAGGGTTGTTGACGACGGGCACTAACCAGCACATGCTCGTGTTTGTGTGTGTTTACTGTTATTGGCGACGGTACATACGAGTAAACAATCAAAGGGCCCCCCCTTCGCTGTAGACGGTGCTCGAGCCTTGCCCACCGTTCAGGAGAGGCCGGGATGGCGCGCGCAAATCGTATGGATGTAATGGTATGGCGGTGATTTCTAAAAAGGAGACGCATGCTCTGTGCTCTGTAGATGCAATTTCATGGCGTTGGGATTTGGTAGGGACCAGACCGGAAACCCCTTGAGCGCACCCTGCATGGGCGCTGCGGTTCTCCTGGGGGGGCTAGGTTACAGGGGCGTCAATGCCTGTGGATCGCCCAGACACGCCCCAAGACAGCCCCGCGGGCCGCAACCCACGGCAACGGCAACACGCTATCGACCCCCAATAAAAAGGGCGGCGAGCGTGCTGTAGCGGGTGTCAGGCATGTTCCATCTCTTAAAGGTTGATGCCGCCAATCTGCTGCCGAATGTGCATGTATCAACGTCCCATACCGTTTGACGGACCATCAAATCAACCCCCCACCAACCAGACCTCACACTCGACCTTGACCTCGACCTCGAGCGGAACAAGCACAGGCAGCCTCTTTTTCTCCGTGCCATGCCATTGTCAGCTGCTTTGACGCACCGGTAGAGTCGCCAATCCCACCATGTCGGACGAAGTATCCCAGTTTCTCGAGCAGGTCGAGCGCCTGCGGGGGCAGCAGATTGAGGACGACGAGATGCGAGCCCGAGAGCGCGAGGAGTTTCTTGCTGCCAAACGGGAGCGCCAGGCCAGAAGAGAGGGTGAGTGCCTTGTTCTTTTTTGCCTCGATCCTCGCCGTTTCTTCACGGAATCGAATCGGGGGGGCGGTAGTACCTGTTGCTAGGTAGCTACCCGATGGTGTGAGGCTTTGGCTTTTTTTTTGGCGTTGCCTTGTTGCCATGGTGTTCGTTTGTCGGAGCTATCTGAGGGTTGCCACCAGGCACAAGGTTTATTTACTTTTTGTCTACATGTTTTCTTACGGCTCTCCTCACGCCCCTTGGATCTGCCATGGGGGGTTGCCCTAAACAGCGAGAATATATGAATTTCGGGACCTGACCTACTGATCAAACAACGCTGACCCGCCTTATTCAAAAGAACGCGCCCGATCCATCTCACCGCAGAAATCATCGCCAGCCAATACGCCGTCACCACGCACGCTCCGGCGAACCGTCAACCTCTCCGAATCGCTGAGACTCGACTCCCCAGCCGGCGAGTCCTTGGATAGGCTGCGCGAGCGATCGACCGAGACGGAGAAACCCATAGAGGCGGATGCACAATCCGATGCCATGTTGTACTCCACCTCACAGGCGAAAGAGAACGAGGCCCCTGAGGATCTCGACGCAAAGCGGGGCGACGATGCCGCAGCTGCCCAAAGAGCTTCGCAACTCTCGTGGCAGCGGCGTACGACCCGATCCAACAGCCGCCCGCTGAGCGTCGTCGCTGCTCGAAACGCGGCCGCCACGCACGAGGCGGCTGCAGAGGAGCCTCCATCTCCTACCCAGCCTCTGTCCAAGGACCAGATCGCCAAGACCCTGGGATCCAAGGATGCGCCGTGGTTTCGTCAAACTGCCGACAGAGGCGCCGACTCTGCGGCGTACCGACGGAACCAGGTGGAAGACGACGATCGACTCGACATGTCGTCTCTCAGCGCCCAGCTGCCTGGCATGAGCAGCGAAACCTCCGGAGAACGCCCTGGCTCTCGAGGCGACAGTGCTCTCGGCAAGTTCGCCTCTCCCTTCTCCCTGAACCCTCCCAGCTTCGACAATCCAGCCGCCGAGAGGCCTCTGGCAGAACCGATTGCCCCGACAGCGACTGGCCGGACTTCTCCCGTGCGCGGAGCATCTCCGACCAAGGGCATGGGCGGTTTTGTGCAGAGCGCAATGATGAAGAGGAGTGACAGCGTGAAGCGATGGTCTGTTGCCAGCCCGCCTGCGTTGACCCGTCCCGAGAACGTGACGGCGAGCCATCGTGGCTCAATCGACAGGGGCGCGGCTCCGCCAAGGCCACAGAGCATGTTTGTTCGTGACCCAACAGCAGCTGCGGCGACGACAACGCCAGGGACAAGTCGGCCAGCTTCTCGTCCATCCTCTCGGCCAACTTCTCGACATGGAGAAGCGTCCGAAAGGCGTCCCAAAACGCCAACTTCCATGAGCCCACCTCAGCCCCAGAGACACGAGCTTCTCGACGATGCATCCCTTCCCGTCTCCCCAACCAAGACAATGGAGCCTCGACGCTGGAGCCCGACGAAATCAAGCTGGCTCGAGAGCGCCCTGAACAAACCAGATTCGCCCAAGCTACCCCCGAAGCCTGCATCCTCACAGCAACCAGCATGGATGGTCGAGCTCAACAAGAACAAGGCTGGGCGTGGTGGTAATGCTACTCCCGAGCCAAGCCGACCCGCTGCTCCCTCTCACAAGCACCAAGTTAGTATCGATGGGCTTATGAGGTCCACGCCAATGGGTTCAAGGCTGAACCTCAACACTACTGGTCTAGGTGGAATCTATTCACCCCCTGGAACACAATCTGTAACGAATCGTGCGTCGTTTCAAAATTTCCCAACGTCGAGCACGCCCATGACTGCCGGACCGGAAAGACCGAGATCAAAGTCGAGGGGCGCTCTCGACCAAGTGAGGGAGAGGCGGTCCGAATCTCTTAGCTCCTCCATCAACCCTACCCCTCTGCCTGCCAAGGTGAAGCCCGAGGCTCCGCCAAAGAAGGATCTGGATTTCCGCTCCAACTTGAAGCCACGAGCTGCCGAAGCCCCGACTCCCAAGACCCAGGAGCCCGAGTTCAAGGCTGTATTTGGCACTCTTCGCAGAACCAAGACTCAAAACTTTAAAGCTCCAGACGAACTAAAGGACAACATCCTCCGTGGCAAGGCTGCTCTCAACGCGACTGACGGGCCACAGAAGTCGGTAATTAGGGACGAATTCAAGGACTCCATACAGAAGAAGAGAGACGATTTCAAGAGGGCCCAAGCCGAGGGAGCAGGAATTGCTAATACGATGCCGCGCGACAAGCCCAAGCCTCTTCTCCCCGAAGCACTCGGCATGAGGAGTGAGCTGGGTAAGCCAACGGCAGTGCTCCAGCAAGACGCACCTTCAGAGAATCGAACCCCATCCGGTCAGTCGAAGAATTCCGATTTCTCAAAACCAGATCCTCCACAGAGAAAGTCAAGTCAAGTGAACTTGGCCAAACAGTCCAGCCCATCCTTGACTCCCACGAAGACCACCTTGACTGAGAATACCAGACTAGAGAATAAGGAACCCGATACGCCAGCCCGGACCGAAGAGTCTCTGCCCAGCCTTTTGAAGAAGAAGAGTGCTCCGTCGAAGCTTGGCGGCCTGGCCGGACGATTTAACCCTGCCCTTGCCGGGATGCTGGCACGAGGACCACCACCGGCAGCTTCCAACGGCGGGAGCCGAGGTGAAGAATCAGGACGGGGCGATGGAGATGCCCAACCTTCACAACCAGGCCCTCAGCTGACACACATGACTAAGAGTCGAGCGCGTGGCCCGAGGAGAAAGGCGCCGACCAACGCAGGCAACGCTTCCGCCAATTCCACAAATGGCTCTGCAGAGTCGTCCTCTGCAAGCCGGCAGCCCGCCGCCTTTGGAAAGCAGCGTCTCCCCGCGCCCGTTGAAGACAGGAAGCCGATTACGCACCCATTTCAAGATCGGGCTGCCACAAAGCCCGATGTGCCAATTAAACCAAAGCCTATCGAGGCGAGAAAGGCAGAGGCTGACAGCCGACCTCTGGAACAGCCTGTTGCCCCCCTGAATCTTCGTAGTAGACGACAAACAGAGTCTGCTATCCAGGTCGGCCAATTACTATCATCACGACCCGAGTCCCCTCAGAAGCCAGAGGTAGAAACACCAAAGAAACTCAACTTGAAGCGCATGTCGAAATTCTTTGAGCAACCCAAGGATAATGCCACTACGGCGGCATCTGAGACTCCCAGGACACCGGGCAGGCTGTCGCCTCAAAAGACGGGCACATGGGAACCGGCCAAGACCGGAGAGCCTGCCAGAGAGGCTGCGAAGCTGATACAGCAAAAGACTGGCCCATGGTCCCCGGTGAAGAAAACCGAGCGCTCGCTACCCGACACTCGGTCATCCGCTATCAACATGCTAGGCGAATCGAAGCCATCGACAGTAAACGCTGCACCAGAGCGTGCCCCGGCTGCCGCGAAAGCCCCATTGCCAGGACCCAAGCCGACTTCCTTCAACGGGCTACCAAAGGGAGGCGACACACGGCCAGCGTCACCACCGCCTGCAGCGGCATCCTTTTCCCACCGGCTACCACCAACACGGGTCGAGCCGGCCCTAGCATCGCCTTCGCGGCCGCAAACAAGCCACGGCAGCGATGTATCGGCCATACTTCACGACTTCTTGGTCCCCCGTCATGAGAGCGTCGCCTGCGACATGGACTACGCTGATATCTTGACAAACTACCCAAAGACTGGCGCAAAGGGCAAGACACTGTCGTTCCACATGTTCCAGATTGATGGAGAGGGCAAGCAGATGATTGTTCCGGCTTACCGCGAGCGCATCCTCTTTGAACAAGAAATGTACGTTGCCGGGCATAATTTTACCAACGAGGCCGGATGGAAAGTGCGCGAGGTCTACTTCTGGATCGGCGATGAAGTTGCGGACGCAGACGAGGATGCAGCAGAGGCTGTGGCACAGCAAGAGGCCAGGCAGCTGGGCGGCAAGCTCATCAAGATCAGACAGGGCAAGGAAACACCAGAGTTCCTACAGGCCCTTGGCGGCATTGTCATTGTTCGAAGAGGCGCAAGCACCAGATACGACTCGCTTGCGCCGTCCATGCTGTGTGGCAGACGGTATCAGGGCCAGGTAGCATTTGACGAGGTTGACTTTACGACGGGCAGCCTCTGTGCTGGATTTGCCTATCTCATCACCCACTCTGGCAACTGCTACCTGTGGAAGGGCAAGGGCAGCGATGTGGAGGAGCTCAGCTGTGCACGCCTGATTGGTATGGACTTGACGGTGACTGGACAGCTGATTGAGTATGACGAGGGCAACGAGCCTGCCTCCTTCTGGGACATGATGGGCGGCGAGTCGAAGCTTCACTCGGCGGATCACTGGAGACTGAAGCCCAGTTATGGGAAATACAACGGCAGACTCTTTTGTGCCGATGTAGAGTCTAGGCAAAAGGTGAGCCAAAAAAAACACACATACATGCCCGGTGGAACGTTTGGGTATGATATCTTTATTGCATTTTTTACTAACCACATATTTCCTTAGATTTATGAAATTTGCCCGTTCAACCAGGCCGACATGTCAACATTCAACATTTACATTCTCGATGCCTTCTTTGAGATGTACATTATTGTTGGCTCCCAGGCCCAGTCCCAGTACGCGTCCTTCCGCACCGCCCTCGACTTTGCCCAGGAATACGCCGTCCTGGCTGCCAGCATGGAGGACCGGCCCTTTATTCCCATCTCGACGGTTGTCCTCGAGGGTGCGCCGCGAGACCTGAAGCGAGTGTTCCGCAAGTGGACCGACGAGCGGTGCCCGACGCTCTTGCACAATCCTTCGAGCGAGGCCGGATTGAAGCGAGGCCGCAGTCTGAGAGTTGTGCCTCTGACGCAGGCCATCTTGGCGTTGAGGGAGTAAACATGGTTGTCTGCCCCTTTTTTTGTTTTCGGCGTAGTGGTTACGTCGTGTATATTGGTCGTGGTTATGAGAAAAAAGAGAAACTTGAGGAATGATGGAATCTTCTAGCAATGTGTGGTATCGGGAGAACAAGAAAAGAAAAAAAAGGGGGCAAAAGAGGCGGTGGTACTTGGAGTTTGGCAGCTTCGTGTTTTCAGAGGCGTATGGGGGGGGAGCGCATGTAGAGCGTTTAGACACATGCCTTTATTTCTTTGGCCAGCTGGAAGTTGAAAATGTAGATGGAGAGAGAGCTAGCTGTATAGACGAATTGCTATCTGTTTTTTAACAAGGATAGCGAAAAACAATATAAAAAGTTCACCATATTGTAAACAATGCACAAAAAATTGCCATGAGAGGGGTTTTCTTTTTTTTTGCTTGTTTTTAATTTCTAATGGGTATCAATTTGAAATTGACCTCGCGCACATGTCAAAAAACCGCTCTTTATAACCCTTCCACCCACCGGTCCGTCCTATTTCGCCATTTGAACCCGCCAGCCTGCCGTGTCTAATCTAACTTGAGGGCATACCATTCTCTCTTTTATTTTTGTTATTTTCAGAGGAGCGTTTTCAAACGTGGTTGATTTCTCCATCGCTAAAACGGGGCGTTGTCTCGGTGACTTCATCTATGAGTGCATACGCTGTGGTGTAGCCGCGGCCAACTTCTAGTTGATGGCGGTGCTCTTTGCTGTGGAGGTGCCGTTGAGGGATGTGGGGACGGCGATTGGGCGGCCGCGAGCCTTTTCGGTGAGGCTGATGAGCTCCTTGAACATGAGTACGCGGGTGGACTGGGTGAGCTCGTCGACATCGGCCGAGGTGAGGTTTGTGGTGGGGATGGGGCGCAAGACTAAAGGGTTGGGCAGGTTAGCATTTCGGTGGATGATTCCGGGGTTGAAGAGGTTTCAAAGACACGTACCCTTGATGGGAATCTTGCCAGAGTTAAAGACCAGGCCCTTGATGTAGAGGACGTGGCTGTAGTTGGCCACGACAATGGGGACAATGGGGACGCCGGACTGGACGGCCAGGTGGACATGTCCTACTGTTTGCTTGGAATCTTCGACATCAACATGCCTTTACTCTATGGAGAGGGTCAGGGCAAAGCCTTTAGGAGACTGCAGGAAGAGATTATCAAATCTACAAACGATGATTCTATTTACGCCTGGAGCTATTCGGAAGAACAATCCAAGAAACAGCATTTCTGGGGCCTCTTGGCTGACACCCCATCTGCCTTTGGACAGCACAGGGAGGGTTTTGTGGTGAAGCGATCAAGGTATGTACCTTATTTGCATGTGCTCTCTATCATGACGAAATATCCCCATCGTTGACCTCCTGTATCAACTGCATAGATATCTCGCACGACGCTCAAATCACGTAACCACAGTCTCCAGTCGCGGCCTCAACGTGGAATTCGCGCTGGCGCCTCTTCTCAACGATACATCAGACACCATCTTCATCGCCATGCTGGACTGTGACATGCAGAAGCAAAACTCATCGCACTCGCTGACGCCAGCCATTATCCTGCAGAAGATGTCGTGGCACAGCGATTCCGAATTTGTCCGCATACGGCCAGACTACCTGCTCGTGCAGCTGATGAATCGCATCATCTTGCCCGCAGCCGACGACCTCGCTCAGATGCGTGACGGTCTTCGTCTCCCAGAGGCCGTGCCGCGACAGATATTTATCCCGCATAGCCTGTCCACCCTGCGTGCTCCGCGGGGCATCTTGTTTCATCCTTCAGTCAAGGAACAATCCCAATCTTTGAAGCCCAAAGACTCGCTTGTGGTTGATGTGCTCACGCAGCCCTCTGAATGGCTTTACTTTGACGAAAGATTGCACGACGGGAGCATAGCAAGTCCCGGGAAAGCGAACCACGACTTCTTCGACATACTATCGTCGTTGCATAGAACGCAGTCATATGTATTGAATTTCAGGCCCTTTTCCGATCTAGGAGTCACAGAGCCCACGCAGGCAATGATCCTTGGGTCGTTGGAACTCGAGATTAAGCAGCAAAGTGGATGGAACAGCTGGCATGTGTATTTGATAACGGGCCTAGAGCCGCTCCCGCCAAACCCCTTTGGCACGCCATCTCTGTATACCGTGCCGTGGTATGCATTTGAGACGAAAGCCAAGGTCATGGCGGGAGATCTCGATGCGGTGTTGGACGGGAAGACGAGACGGGGGTGGCATAGGCTGCTGGATGACATGGTACTGAGAGTCGATTTCGATCTCGAGAGTCGGCACTCGAGGTTGTATTACAATGCGGTGTTGAAGGTGATTACACCCTCTGAGAGATATGGTACGGATTGATGTATAGAGAGAGAGAGAGAGAGAGAAGAACGCATAATTCCAGGCCAAGTACATGAACTGTGATGATCCACAGGAAAGTATTATACAATTCAATAAAAGATGCTTGTAAAAATATCATCATCATAGCTCCTCCACACCCAAGACAGTCATCTCCAGCCTTGTCAAAATCTCATCCGGGACATCCAACGGCTTCTCCTCCGGCACCAGGCCTTTGCTCACCAACTCATCCAAAGCAACATCAGGCTGCTCCTCGACCGCCTTCTTAAGCGCCCTCGCCCTCTCGGTAACATCCTCAATAGAAACAATCCACTCGTTCGCCCATTTAATACTCAGAGTGCCTGGGATGCCAATCTGGATGCTCCGATAATGCAGCTGCTCGAGCTTTGCGTTCCTTTCCGGATCCCACTGGATCCTCACGTCGGCAGGCCTCTCGTGCGCCGTCTTGTTGGTGCTCTCCTTGTCCACTCGCGCGTGCAACGCCGGATGAGTCGATAAGACGCCTTGCTCCAACAGACCCAGGAAATCCTCCCTCTTCATCTTGAGGGCGAGGATGCGACTTTGGCCCTCGTCCTTGTAAGAGTATCCGGAGCGGTACATCATCCAGCACCAGCTGGGCTTAATCCACGTCATGCGGCCGGGGCTGAAATCCGGCGAGGCGTTGAGTTTCTGGGCCCTGACGGCGGCATCGGCGATGGACGCCTTGTAGGCCTGGTAGACGATGATGTGGTTGTCGTCGTACGAGGCGCGGATTTGGCGGTAGGGGATTTGCGAAGGATAAGACATGGTGGATGTTGTAGTATTTGATGCTTTATTTATGGGATTCTCATTTACAGAAGTTGGGATTTGATGGGCTGGCTAATTATAATGATAGTGGGCTTTGTGTAGATGGATGTCGGGGCAATGAGAAGCTCTTGTTTTATATGCAGTTGGGCTATACAGTGCTGGATGCGGAGTTGAGGCTGGATGATGACTCTGGCATGACGACGGACGGCGATGAGTCTTTGGCCGATGCCTTTTTTGGTCGTCTTGTTTGATCAAGTCTAGACTGGCCATGTTTTATGAGTTTATCTTTTACGAAATTAAATATAAGCAAATAAAACAATGAAGAGCTAATATACATGAAGCCGTCAAGTACTGACTCCTTGTTGAATCCCATCAATCTCGTTCCAAATTCTACAGTAACAACTAATGTCCGCTTTGGGCCATGCACTGTTTTAGGCCGACTCCCCCTTCTAGGCCCCACTGAAGGCATCACTAAAAACCTGAGACAGGCGTGACGCAACGGGCCTGTGCAGCTCCATTGAACAAAGAATGCCGAACCGAACTCTTTTGGCCGCCATTTGTATTTTTGACTTTTGCAACACTTTTAATCTACAATATTCTTTGTGTTGCTGCACTTGTATAGTTTTGACAAAGAACAATATCCTTTTTTTTTTTCCTTTTTCTTCTCTTTCCCTTCTTCTGTTTTTCTGTACCTCATCCATGCATCCACCTACGTAGCCCCCCCAAACGTTTCCGACTCAGGTACCCGATTCAAACCTCTGCAGCGCCCACAGCAGTAACCGCCAGTGTCTTCTGCTGCTACTACAGAGCTCTCCTCTCCTCTTCTCTTCTCCCTCCTCCTCCTCCTTTTCCTCACTCCTATTTTCTCCTCTCCTTCAACCACCTCATCTCTCTCCCCGCCTCTCCTCCTGGATCCACGTGCATGTCGCCCCCGGAAGCACCCGCAAGCCCAGCGCTTCCCGGCCCTGGATCTGAGCCTAGAGGCGCGGATGCCTCCGAGGTGACATGCATCCAAGACCCCTCGGTGGGGTTGCAGCCTGTTGCTGAGCCCGACAAAATCAAGGACGGCGAGAACAAGAACAGCTCGGCAGCTCAAGCCCAAGCTCAGGCTCAGGCCCATGCCGCTGCTACCCCAAAGTCTGGCTCTGGCGCGGTCGATGCGAATCCCAGCGCCGGTGCGAGCGAACATCACAGCAACGACGACGACGACAACAAGCAAGACGCCGAGACTCAAGCTATGACGACAACGACGCCTCCCGTTCACCCTCCCTTCGGCGATTCCCCCAAAGAAGCAGCCGCTGCTATCCATCTCCCTACAAGCACCCCTAGCGCACCCGGCGCAGACGACAACAAGCCTCCTCAGCATTCTCCAGACTCACCGCTGGGACATGGCCAGCGACGGGGCCGGCAGCAGACCGACAAATGCGGAGCTCGAGCAGGGCTCTGTTTCTGTCTCTGTCTCTGTCTCCGACTCTGGCTCCGGCTCTGGCTCGGCATCAGGCACTGCCGAAGCACAAGAGAGCTCCAGAGCCAAAGACAAAGCTCCCGCACACGAGATTCACGACACACACGAGACCATGGCCGAGCCTACAGACGCCATCTCCTCCTCCGTCCTGACCATCAAGGCCACCGTTGCCAGCCCGTCTTCGCCGTCTTCGCCCATGCAGCCCGACTACCCAACCACGCAGCTTCTCGTGCCCGAGCATCCCAACTATGTCGACCCAACGCCGCCCACGCCCATGGCCTCCCGCCCTCCCTCTCGCGCCCTCTCCACAGCCCGAAGCGACGACGCATCTCCCACCAGATCCGGTCCCGAGTCCGACGATAAGAGCGAGGATGACCAGGAAGGCTCACGGTCCGAGATTCAGAGCATCATGGAGCAGTTTAGCGAGTACGGAGGCGGTCCCGATGCCGATGAAGTCATGAGCCCGCGCCTGGAGATTGCTTCGCCCATGCTGGGATCTTCTCTGCAGCATCCGCCTCGAAAGTCCAGCCTCGAGCCTCTGTCGCCCTCGCTTGCCAGCCAGCTTCAGGGACTCAACGCCCTACACATCTCGACGCCTGGGGACGACGACCACGGACCTCCTGTGCCCCCTAAAGACGGATCCATGGGTACGCCTCCGAGATCCAAAGATGCACGACCTCTGCCCAACAATGTCGCATCCCCAGCATCTCCTACCATATCCATGCACAGGCCGCCGCCGCCCGAGCCCGAGCCCGAACCATCCCTACCCTTCGACTTCCACAGATTCCTAGAACAGTTGCGGAACAAAAAGGCGGATCCCGTGGCGAGATATCTCAAGTCATTCCTCTTCGAGTTTGGGAAACGCCAGTGGATGGTGCACGAGCAGGTCAAGATCATTAGCGATTTCCTGGCCTTCATCGCCAACAAGATGTCGCTGTGTGAGGTGTGGCGGGACGTGTCGGATGCAGAGTTTGACAATGCTAGGGAAGGCATGGAAAAGCTCGTCATGAATAGGCTCTACACACAAACCTTTTCGCCAGCCATTCCGCCGCCCAAGCCAATACCTGGAGCAAAGCCTAGGAGGAGAGGAGGCGATCCGCCACTGGGTCCTG
This sequence comes from Trichoderma pleuroti, assembly GCA_001721665.1. Classification (NCBI taxonomy): domain Eukaryota; kingdom Fungi; phylum Ascomycota; class Sordariomycetes; order Hypocreales; family Hypocreaceae; genus Trichoderma; species Trichoderma pleuroti. The sequence continues at coordinate 20,199 of MDJU01000525.1, forward strand.
GTCGGAGAGGTCAGCACCAGGAGGACGTCGAGCGAGACGACATTGTGACGCAGAAAATCAACATTTACGGTTGGGTCAAGGAAGACCATTTAGATATCCCACAAGTCGGGGAGAGCGGCAGGCGTTTTCTGAAACTAGCGCAACAAGGTGAGTTCTTTCACATACACTCATCTGCATGATAGATCTTATTGCTGACCATGCCATCAACCAGAACTCTTAAAGATCAAGTCATATAGAGCCCCCAGAGACAAGATCATTTGCGTCTTGAACTGCTGCAAAGTCATATTCGGTGAGTCTGTCCTTTCTCCTTCAGTCACGTCTCTTGGCTGACGTCTCAAGGCCTCCTGAAACACAACAAGTCCGACTCGTCAGCAGACTCCTTTATGCCACTGCTCATCTACGTCGTTCTCCAGTCGAACCCAGAGCATCTGGTGTCCAATGTGCAGTACATTCTGCGATTCAGAAACCAGGAGAAGCTCGGTGGCGAGGCCGGCTACTACCTCTCCTCTCTTGTAAGTAGACCCTAAACGTAAAGCCCCCCTCATCACATAGATTCTTACCCCGTACAGATGGGTGCAGTCCAGTTCATTGAAAACATGGATCGAACCTCGCTCACCATCACCGATGACGAGTTTGAGAAAAACGTCGAGGCGGCCGTCTCCGCCATTGCAGAGAAGCACCAAGCAATGTCTCCAACCGGATCGCGCCCACCCCAGCAGATATTCAACGAAAAATCCTCATATGCTGAGGCCCGATCCTCTCTCGACGGCGCAAGCTCGTCCGCCCCACGTCGCTCAACAGACCAGAATGAAGTCGACCTCACCGCTCCCATCACCGGCCTCCTGCGGACTATTCAGAATCCCCTCACCACCATCGGCCGCATGTTCTCAGACGATGGCGCATCATCAGCACCTCGGCCACCTCCACCGCCACCCATCGGCCGACCCTTGGGGTTCCCTGAATCAGTTCCCCTGAGGGTCAGCACAGACGACCAACGAGACAGCGGTCGGCGCGATTCACGATATGCTCTCCCCGCAGAAGAAGCAGCGGCTCGACAAGCGAGCGCCGAGGTGGCTGAAGCACAACGACTGCATCGCGCTGAGCATGCCAACGTCGTAGAGACGCTGGCCGGCATGTTCCCGGATCTGGACAAGGACATAATTAGCGATGTGGTCTACCAGAAGGAGGGAAGGTATGTTTTTTTCACTCCTCTTTTACCCCCCTTTCCATCCGTTACTAGGCTAACCTAGAGTGTCCATGTATAGAGTTGGTTTGGCAGTCGATGCGTGCCTTGCTTTGTCCTCGTAGCATATATATATCCCGAGAAAGGCGAAGGACCTTACACCTTTAATTAGATAGGCATGGGGCTTGGTTTTTGCACCATTGTACAACGGTATACATTGATTATGTGACATACTTTTGCTTTATTACCCTGTAATCTACCCTACTTTACCTTACCTTTCACCTTTACTCGCCGGTATATGCATCGTCATGCATTCCATCTTTCCATAACTAGAGTAATTCGAATTGTCACGAATGAAAAACACCTCTTCATCCAAGGTTCCAAGAAAGCCCAATAGTGTAGTATAATAATAATCTTAAAAGAAAAAAAGAAAATCTATTCATCTCATTTAGTCCTCATGCATACAATGCCCCCTCCCATCCCTCTATTCCAAACGATCCATTTTTCCATCTCACCGTTCCGCTGCTTGAACACAGCCTTTCTATACACACAACATGGGGCTGCGCATACATGGTATGCAGCCCACACTTTCCGGGGAGGTGACACAAACGAAGGAGTAAAGCGAATGAATTATAAATACATAAAAGATGCTGCGGCTGATGTGACTCGAAAAAGACAAAAAAAAAAAAGTATACGGCCCCGTAGCCCTCCCCATCCCCATGACCTTCACCTCCGTCTCACAAGAATATGGTAGATATCCTGCGTAGGATGGTGAAAGCAGTCTAGTATCCAGAGTATTTCTGGTGGCCTACAAAGTCATGGGGGGACACTCCATCTCGTCCATCAGAGCTGTGGCCCCTGTAGTGCTCATGGCCATCATCAACAACGAAGTAGTCGGGAGACGCGTCTCCGGGCTGTCGGGAGCCAGTCAGGTCGCGAGACATTGCATTTGGCGAAGGTCCCGAAGACAGAGCCGGGTGGTATGTCGACTCCGGTATGCTGGGGGCGTAATACCGATCTCCCGCCTTTGAATAAGGGGGCAGATTCTCCTCGTGATAAGGTTCAGATGGGTAGGATGCCTCAAGATCTGCCTTTGATTTGATCATCATCGTGTTGCGAGCATCAAGGGGCGTCAGATCATCCTGGTCTCCACGGAGTTTCTCTGCAAGCAGCTTGTTAGTCTGACAAAAAGTCGATGTGGAATGTCCCCCTGTAGATGGAGGAGGAAAAGTCGATAGGAAAATGGAGAAGAAGAAGTTGAGGACCGGCAGAGGCGTTAACAAGCTAGAGTCCAGCACTGGCTTGTCGCTGGC
>MDJU01000526.1:0-22612 GCA_001721665.1 Trichoderma pleuroti
CTTATTGGTTGGTTGTGTCTTGGGGAAAAGTTAGCTGGAAAGGGTGCCCCGGCCGGATTCGAACCGACTGCCTTATGCGATGAACGCGCATAGAGCCTGCCAGACGCTTAGCCACTGCGTCACGAGGGCCCCTGTATTTCTTTCAGTTTATTATGTGATTACTAAACTTCTACAATAATGTCGTCTAAACACAGAGACAGTGAAATCTTTATTTGCAAACACACTTGTTATGGGACAACTTGAACGTGAAGTACATACACAGACAGACAAGAACTTGACTGGCAGTCAGTGGTTGCTCTCGTAATTGGATCCTCATGCTTCGCCCCCGTCTCCCACTGACACACACTTGAAGTTCTCTTTCATGATCCGCCCCGCCCCCGTATACCGTATAGGTATACGAAATAGAAGTTCTGAAAATATATTGGCGGCTTTTTTGCACCAACTCTTTTCCCGTTTCAAGATTCTGCTTCTGGCGCAATGTCAACAAAGGCGGGCTAGGCCGCTAGTCGTAATGACAGGCGCAAGGGTATGGCACAGCACGATCAAAAAAGTAATCCGTAAGAATTACAGCTGGATGCCAAATTTTAGTTAGTTTCACGGGGGTAAGGTGCCTAAGCGCTAACGACGAATCGCTAGAATCATTGAACCCATCAAGGACGGCAACAGCGCTAATTCTGGGCATCATGTTCACCGTTTGCGTGTCTTGTGAAACGGGCCGACAAGAGGCGCGCAGAGTGGCTGCGTCCATGTAGGCATGTGTTGTATCCAATCCTCCTTCTACAATACGATAGGATTTCATTTTTTTACAAGGTAGTTGGTGTGAAAGCAATGCATGTGAGACCGTCCCGTGAGGTTTGCTGATCTTACGGATCATCGACCTGCCCTTTGCGTTGGTGAGATTGCTATGCGAACTTCGGCATTCAGAAAAAAGGGACGGTGGCAAGGTGGCAGCTGAAAGGCCGTCAAAGCCCGGTCAGCGGCTATGGATGTCGCTGATGCACGAACGATCAGGTACGGAGCAGGCGGTAAAATATGCTGCTAGTTTGATGCTTATTTTCTTCCACTGCTGCCAGATCAGGCGGACGAAGCGAGGCTTCTGGGCGTTGGTGTGGAGTTCGTCTGTGGGGGGTTACCATGTCCGGCTCGTTTCGTTTCGAAACGCTTGGTGTCACATCGATAGTGAGTGTCCGCCACGCATCAGAGTAAGGCGTTGCGGCGGCCTGGCGGCCGTGATGGGCCCTACAATTTCGGTACCGTTTCGCTGGGCAGGTTACATTCGAGTCTGAAAAGATGCAAGAGGAAAATTTACCGATGGCCTTGAAAGGGGCGGCGGCCCAAGTGATCCATAATTGGAACAGCCTCATGGGGTGATGGACTGGCAGATCTCTAGTCCTTTCGGGCAGTCCATGTCAAAGTTTGGCCCACGGGAGATGCCCCATTTCCTTGCGATATCTGTTCCCGGCTAGCCTCTGGGTTGGGATCCAGGCAAGATAGGCCTCTCAGGAGTATAGGATAGTACAGAGGAGTAGCTATATAAGTATCTGACTATCTCGTCGATCCATCAGCTTTCTCCATCATCAAACCAGTTCGAAGCCAGACTTCCTCTGTTCGTTGTTTCCATTCTTTTGTTCCATACGTTTCGACCAATCATTCATTCAACCAACTTCGATTCTTAGGACTGTCAAAATGTTCTGGACAATTCCCGTTGCTCTGGCTCTCGCCTCTGGGGCTTCTGCCCACACTGCTGCCTTTGTTAAGGGCATGTACTGCGAGGTTTGTGCAGCACCCTGCCTCTTTCTTCACAATCGTCAGACAAATTCTTACAGACTCCATCCAGGGTGGTCCCGATCCCAACAACTACAACGCCAACTCCAACACTCCCGTGAACCCTCTCTGGGATCTTCCATTTGAGCAGTGGTGGATGCAGGCCGACCGTGGCTGCAACAAGGCTCCTCCTCCTAACGGCGCCTCCGTTGCTCTGCCTGCTGGTGGCCAGTTCACTGTTGAGCTCGCCCACAACCAGGCTCAGACTAGCTTGTCCTTCAATGGACAGTTCGCTGGCGAGTGGCCCGATGGCCAGAACCACCCCGAGAACTGGCAAGGTCCTGGTAGCCCTCCTGACTGCCTTCAGGATGACGGTGCCATGCACACCCAGAACCAGAGCATGGCTGCTGGTACTGCCTGGGCCATTTCCTACCAATCGGACATCACCAAGGTGACCATGGACAACCTCGTTGTCTTCTCTGTTCTTGAGCAGTAAGTCTAAAACCCTTGCATTTGTTCCAAAGTATATCTTAAAATTAACGCCATGATAGCACCCCCTGGAAGCGTATCGCTACCTACGATGTTCCCAAGGATCTTCCTGCCTGCCCGGCGGGTGGCTGCTACTGCGCCTGGCTGTGGGTTCCTAACGGTTGTGGCCAGCCCAACATGTACATGGCCAACTACCGATGCCACGTCACCAACACCTCCTCTACCAAGACGCTTGCTCAGGCTAAGCCTCCCGTCTGGTGTGGCGGTGATTCATCCAAGTGCCTCCCCGGTGCCAAGCAGATGATTGCTTGGAACCAGGCTACCGGCAACAACGTCCAGGTTCCCAACGGCGCCTCTCCCGGTTACAACAAGAACATGGGCTGGGCTCCTGGTGCGCAGAACGATATCTTTGCTTAAGGCTCTGGCAGTAGCTCCACTACAAGCAATGTCGCTACCGGCTCTGACAACACCGTCACCCCTAATACATCCTGCTCTACCACCCACTGATTCTAACAGTCATTCTTCTTTTTCCTATTCTTGTTAATATTCTCCTTGTTGCCCTGTACATACAAGATTTAGGGTATGAAAATATCACTGTTGAACATTTGGATCCAGTTTGGAACTCCCCATTTGAGGCAACAGCCAGCATTTTGTGTGATGTAAATGAACCGATATCTCCGTCTGTAATGAATAAGCCGTAAAATTTAAACCAAGATCTTAAATTTAGGACAGAATTATCTCAGCACTCATCTATCGTTCGTTTGCGTTGGGAAAGGGAACAAAATGGGTGGCTCTTTAAGCATGGCAGTTGCTGTGTAGACTGTCTTTGTGCTCTCAGTTTCTGAGTCCCTCGAGCCGCCTTCGATTGCGAGGAAAGCCTAAGAGATTACTATGGCAGCATGAATATGTACTAAATTATGTTTGTCCACTCATCCCTGCGCAAAGCAGCATCATTTACCCCCTTACTCATGTTACTCAACATGCAGTCTCCTTCAACAGATATTAGTTTGTTAGTCACTGTACGTGATTTTGGCGGGAAAGGAAATTATAGCCCAATAGGATCCATTCCAACAATATCTGCTCCCCAGTTGAGCGATGGAAGCGACATATCACTGATGGGATTCCCGAAATCTCCCAGCTCAAAATCTGGTATACTGACGAAGGGTCCAAATGGATAGTCCTCCATTGGCGAAAAGTCGGGAAGTTCTTGGCTCATAGTTGGAGTTTGGTTAATTGGCAAATCGGCGTCAGCCAAAATGTCCATACCATGCTGTGTGTGAGGATAATCGAGCGAACATGGAGTGGCTGTTGGCAAGTCTGGGTTTTCCTGAGGCTGTGCAGTCCCTGCTTGGAATGTCGATGTAGAAGTAGCTAGTGCGTCTCTGGCTTTGCTAATCTTTCTTCGCTCTCTTTGCCATAGATTCCTAAGCAACTGACTGTACCTGTGGCTGATATGAAACTTATCCGATGCAGCCCCGTCTAATATTGATATGAATTTGAGAACTAACAATAAAGTCTCTTGGCGGCGTCCTGCAGGTTGGAAAGCTCCAGCGCAATCCGCTCTATGCAGAAAGACTGCTGCATACACACCATATCTCCAAACATAGTGAGTCAAGATGAGCACCAAGAGATGAGATGGAATAGCTCACAAGTAGTAGCGATATGGTAAATAACATAACTCATGTTGGGGGTGGAAATCCGTCATCAGCTTCAGGGTATTTATGGCGGCTGTAATAGCATCCCAAACGTATCGCCCGTCGGAAGAATTCATGATGCCATTAATGAATGGCCTGAAAGACGGTTTAAAGGAGGTATTTTGCGCCGACATCCTCGTAAGAACGGCTTGGAATGAAAATGCGTTGACATAAAGGCACAGGTACTCATATACCAGAGATAAAGAACGCTTCACTTTGATGGATACTGCAAGATCGCTCCAAGTAGCATGCCAATTCATTGCTGCGCGCTGAAAGTCGTCGAGGTAGCGACTATAATCTCCATCGTGGACCATCGCCAAGGTCCGCTTCGGCGAGGAGTAAAGAATGGCTTGAGCGTTGTGCATGAGCTGTGTCAACTCCATCGTTGCTTGGTGAGCAGACGCATAATCTTCTTGGCTGGTATTGGAGGTAGGCTGTAAGCTGGGAAAATCTTTCGCGGTGAAGCGTGTTGAAAGAGATGGGCCGCGGGACCAAAAAGACTGGCCCAGACGAACAGATATTTGTCGATCCGCGATGTAGACAACTTTTGTTAAAAAAAACAGAAAGACCGAAGTTAGACAGGGATTCTATTTCATTCATATAGCCTACTCACAAGTCCATATTAATCGTTTATGCTCGTACCTGTTCTTTTGACTCCTGTGTAGCAATATTGGGAAAGGCACCTTGATCCAGGCGCATCAAGTAAGCTTGTCTGACAGCTAGGCCGACGAGTGACCATGACGTTCTATCTTCAATGAACATGCTTTTACTTTCGTTTGAGACCGATTGTGTTAACTCAATATGGGGAAGCCATTCTGACAAGAGCAACAAACTCTCAACTGTTCGAGATTTCAGTGTCCAAGGATACCCAAGCAGCACCTCAAGCAACAGCTTCTGGGTGTAATCCCAACAATATCGGTGGATAATGGAATGATTTGATGAGTCTCTAGATGCAATCGTCAAAATGACTGTGAGAAGGAAGAAGTCCGATGTGCGAATTTTGTCAATGCCAGATTGTCCAAGCATGTACCCCGGCACAATGGGACAGTAAGAGTGATAGTTGTGGGAATACCTGTCTTTGATTAGCCTCAAAACTGAGTTATCTCTGTTTGATGTGGACTGACAGGTGCAATAACTGGGATATGTTGCTATGATGAACTAGCCCTCTCTGAACTAGTTCATACTCATCAACAGTGACAACATTCGATGGGCCACGTAAAGGACCGTCACGCTCCTCCTCGTTTGGCAATACAGACGATCCACTTGCTTTGGATTTCTCCGATTGGGCGAGTATATGCAGCGCATCGGACGGATTCCTAAGCTCGGAAGCGAGCTGCTCATCAATGACATCTTCGTTTAAGCTGTCGAGGCTGCGATCCACTTCCTTTTCAGTTGACCTGGTCATTTGCGGCGATGCGCCTGAGGTGCGTTGCGAAGACCTGTGACTCCTTGTATGTTTCTTGCTTGGCTCATACGTCCGAAAGTTCCCACCCCGGCGGGACTCGGCCAACACACACTCGCTATCCGACTCAAAGCAGGACACACAGGGGATTTTTCTTGGATCTCCAATGCCACCACTAAGACAAAGTCAGGGGCATGCTCACAACCTGATGATTCTTTCGGGTTGTTTACAGATCGCATTTTGTCTTCCGACGGCGGCATCTGACACATGCGCGATAAGAGCGCTTTCCTGTGCTGGTCGTCATTCTCTGATATCTTCGGCAACTGAATATACAAGCCTTGACAGCGTAGTAATGTGACAGTTCAAGGGCTGAGCGAGTCGATTGTCGGCATCGGCAAACGATGTTCTCTAAAAGTTTCGTCGGTTGTAGACGGCGCAGAATTACCGAAATCGGCCTGCGAAGCTTCAACACTGCAACCCTCGTTAGACAGCACTTTATGCGGGGTAGCGGGGTGATTTGGTGGGGTGTCAGCCAGTCAGAAACTCTTCAAATACTGTCTTGTGTCTCAAATGTGCCAGCAGAAGCGTTTTGACTAGGAATATTTGACGTGTATTTTTACATTGAGATCCTGCTAGTTGCTGTAGTTAGTAGTGAATCCCGATCTCGCGATACAAGCTCATGCAAGCCTGTTATACCCTTAGGTTGCGTTTAAAATGTATGCCCAACTCCAATACATCTGACAGCGAAGCGCGGCAGTGGTGAGGCATCGGTATTGGCGGCGTCGGCTATAGGCGGGTTCTCTCCGTCTCTATCCATCAATGTGATCACACGATGATGCTTCCCATTCTGGGGAGAATAAAGAAGAATATTTACTACTATTGCCCTTATCTTTATATATATGCGGAGCAGCAGCCGTGGTGCATCTTCTGCGATCCAGTGCCACTCGGTATCCTAAGCAGACATCGCTTGGCTACGTATCTATTTTTTCTATTCCTAAAGTACTCTTATTATCATTCCACTAGCAAAAATGGTCGCTGCAATTAATGGCTTTAGAGTCACTGAGATCAGCCCTGGGTTTGGTGCTGAGATTTGTGACTTCAATGCCGCGGACGATATGACAGAAGAAAACTTTCGTCGTCTTCAAGAGGCTATAACTACGGTAATTAATTGATTGCCTAAAAGAGAAGCTAATTTTCGCTAATGTCAGTCATATTAGTATGGGGTTGTAGTGATCCGCGAGTCTCAATTGACAGACGAAACTCACATCAAGCTAGCTCGCATGTTTGGAGATCTGGATGATGTTAAGCCATATGTTGCTGCAGGACGGAAAAATAGACTCAAGTATGACGAACTCTTCGACGTTAGCAACGTTGAATTGGACGGCACCATTGTTGATCCAAACAGTCCTCGGGGGCAGGCGAATAAGGTACGTATAGATTCAATATACTTTATGCAAATCTGCCTACCAACCTTTGGGGAGTAGGGAAACGGTCTATTTCATGTCGACTCAAGTTTCAACCCTCGTCGAGCTGGGTATTCTCTCTTGCTTGCTCACGAACTACCGCCTGCGGGCACGGGCGGCAAAACAGCATTTGCCGATACAAGAACTGCATTCGACGAGCTAGATGACGACTTAAAGCAAGACCTCTTGGCAAACGATTATATTGGGGCGCATTCTATTCTGCACTCAAGGAAACTTGCTGCCCCCGAGTATTTTGCAAATGTTGATCCTTCTCAGCATTCAATGGGTCGTCACAGAATTGTCCAGCGCCATGAGAGATCTGGCCGAATGAATCTCTACATCGCAGCGCATATACACCACATTGAGAATCTTAGCGATGAAGCGTCAAAGACTCTCTTTGGCAAAGTTTTTACTCATGCAACTCAACCAAAATACGTCATCGAGCTTGAATGGAAGCATCCTGGAGATTTGGTTATTTGGGATAACACTTGCACAATGCACCGCGTAGTAACAGGGCCATTCAGTTCCAAGTACAAGAGAGACATGCGACGAGCAACTGTACATGACTCTAGCAGTACTGCATGGGGACTAAATGAGCATTCGGATGTTCGACAAGGGTTGCCATGAATGCTCGGTGTAGATGGGGGAAGGTATCTCTGTGTATTATAGCGCTATCATGTAGACGTGGGCTTGGCTTCATTTCGATTGAGCAATAGTTATAAACAACGACAATGTCATTACGATTCAGGATGTAAACAAACATAGTATTTATGTATAGAATCTTCTTTCCTATGCTATGTCTATATACCGGAGACTTGCCTCCACGTCCCGCCATGTCCTTTAGATTTAGCCCTGGGGAGTAAGCCGAATGTACAAACTGCCATTCAAATGTATCGAGAAATGCGGCAATTTGTATTACCTTACAGGACGATACTTGACACGTTATATAATACGTGTTTAGTGAAGAGTGAGGCGATAGCAGTTGATAGCTTGAGAGTTGAAACAGCCGACTGCCACAGGTCAATAATTCCATTTGTCGAAATTGAATTCAGGTTTGTAACATACCAGGAGTGTTTTTGCCAGCAGAGTACAAGTACGTGCCACACCAGTCACTGCCGGCCTGGCGGCTAAAGTCAAGCTGCTCGTTGCTGCGAAGACCACGATAGCTGATGCCAACGCTGTACATGTTCAGCGTGACGTAGTGCTGGACGTCGTATGTAACATCGTCCCACCAGCCTGCTTGGCCATTGCCTATCCATTGACTGAGTTAGAATAACAAACTTGAATCGATCTCGCGGGCGTAACAAGAGTCCACTTACACCAGTCTTGAGCGAACATGCCAATGCCAATGTTGGCATAATTTTGGCGCTTCTCAGTTTCTGGACGAGCATGAGAGGGAATATCAATCTGAGCACGGATCCATGCCCAAGCGTCGGTGCCTTCTTCTGCAGTATAGAAGCCTTCGTGAGCCTTGACAGCATCATCAGGGATCGGTCCGAAAACATCAATTCCCTTGGCCGTGGCATTGGCAACAGACTCGATTTCCGCAATCTCACGAGGGAGAATTGCAAGACCAAGGGCAGAGTTGGCACCAAAGAGGCTAAAGGCAATGATGGTAGAGAAATGCATTTTGAAATGTAGTTATTGTTGGAATTCTTTTGAGGATGCTTTTGTGCAAGATGAAATGAATCTGCTGGTTTGAAGATGTAATGATGTTGATACAACAACAGGGACAGCTTTGGGGGAATATGTTCTTTATTTATACTTCTTTCTTGACTTGGTTTGCCCGTTTTGTTAACATAATCACTCGTGCCCGTTCTGTTAACATAATTACTCACATTCACATGTCCTCAGTTCCCCTGAAGCCCAAACTGGGGCCCAACTCGGTGATGATGAATAATCGGTGATAGGCGAGGCAAAGCAGTCGTCTCTTGAGTGTTGCCAAGAACCATTGGCAATTGTCTCTTTGTTCTGAATCAGGAGACAACTCACAAGAGCTATAATCTGACGTGAGTAGGTGAGGCTGTTTCCATCTGTGTTGGCGCTGCCGGATTGGATGCCAAGTCTATCAAGTCCTAGCATCAAGTGATTGATACTACCATCATCCAATGTTAAGTGGAAATTTAACATACCGGGAAGCGGCATCGTGCAAGGAAGTAGATAAAGTCAGCCAATAACAGGCGTTGCTTCACATCAAACTTAGTCTGCACCCCTGTGCTTATAATGCTGTGAAATCCTTTCGAACCATGCCTCTCCATTGTGGATTAGGTAGTTTACGTTAATTGGTACGCTTAAAATCTTATACCTTTCCCTCGCCCAACTGCTTATCCGGGAAACGGCGCATATGGTAACCGGGGTAATGATTGGGGGCTGTAAATTTGTCCATTACCTTTTCTCGTGTCACATAAGCGCTGTTCATTTTTCATCAATGACAAATGAAAACCAATTAAGGTGTATTTACCCATAAAAGAAAAAAGAGGGTGAAAGGAACTGTCAATAGCAGTGTGAATAATGCCGTGCTCATAGGGGGGAAAATTCTGAGCATGCAGTCCTGCTTGGAAACTTGGGCAAGGTTGTGAAAGGTCATCCTGATGAATACATGATAAATAATCATTTACTGTTCCCTGAGATGGAATATTGTGCATTTGCCTGAGCAGCACAGATTATTAAACAAGATTGTGCAGATTACACCCTGAGGCTAGTCGATGAAGTATCGTGGTTGTGTAAGGGCTTGTCTGCATATTTCTCTCACATATGAACGTACGATACGGCAGACTCGGAAGGGATCCGGGGTAAGCGCAGCTCGAGGAGGTTTGTGTACAGTGATGAACATATCTGCTCATGCCTACCTTTGTGTTCCGACAACAAATTCTTTGTATCTGAGTAAATATATAGGCCCTAGGCTTGAGACGAAACCGTTTGTTAGGGACCATCGAATTTCATACTGCAGAGCATAAAGGCTTGGATAACTTGGGAGTTTTGGACTTCACAAACAATCTAGTGCGGGGGGAAGGGCTATGTGATCAATTGCCGCGCGGGTGTATTTGCCGAGTCTACGTTCCGGCTTGGCTGAGGTGTTCACTAAACACGGACTTCAGTAGCAAGAACAGAATATGTGCTCAACTCCTTGTCGTTTCGTTCTCCACCACGCAGTGGGCCTGGGAATTCACGAATTGGCCGTGAAGGAGAACGAACTTGCAACCTCTGCGGCTCGTCTAAGAATACGTTCAAAGAGTCCGCGTCTGTATAGTAGCGCCTAAATTGTGAAATTGTATGATGGGCTGGATAAGTATACAAAGAGCCTCGGAATGTGGAGTGCGCGCATCGGACAATTACTTAGGTTGTATTGCGTAGTCTATGAGATCGGATCTTAGGATGTCATCCGCCAACAGCTACCAACAATCTCTACTACAGTATGACAGAACAAGCATGTAGCCTCTCCAGGAAAGGGGAGATTTGCATTTCCACATTCTATTTTATAATTGTAGCATCTTCAGCTGCTTAACTAAGTTATTTAATTTACTAAAGCATCACTCGGAATTTTACATCTTGAACCCATTGTCAAAGTATCCACATTCGTCCCCTGTTCCGAGTTACTACGCCCCATTGGGCAAACCAGCATTGCCAGATTGGGAAGCAATTGAACGCTTTTTCAATCCTTGGTCCACATCGGAGCAGAGGATTGCAGTCTATGGGATCCTACAATGAATCTGAAATGGGCAAGATTTAGACGCGCTAGAGATAGGAGACGATGCTTTCGATGGCGCAGCTTCATTTCTGCCGTATGGGATTACGCGTCCGATTTAGTTGAATGAGTATATATAACGACTTTGACTCTGCTTTACCATCATCTCCGAACTCTCAACATCTCGATTTCACTTCAGCACTCTTTTCCAGAAATATTCTATTCACTGCACTCATTCCAACACAACAATGTGGTTCACTCAGATCTTCCTTGTTGCCGCTATCGCGGTGCCTGCTATTGCTACCAAAACTCCAAAATGCACTCCGTTTCCCTCGTCCATGATCGAGTACTCATCCGGCTTTAAGCAGCTAAAGCCACCATTGGTGCAGCCCGAGTTCACGACAAATTTTGTCCAGCATAAGTGGTCCGTAGCCTACTCCAACTAATATTGCCATAGCTAACACGAGTTGTAGGGACGAGACGCTGTCTCACATTATGACTGGATACATTGACAATTCCCCTGCCAAGGGTCTCGTTCGTGTCAATGAGGCGTATGACGACGCGCCAGCCTCGTCAATTTTTAACTACGCGAACGTCACCAAAGATGGGCTTGTTGATAATTTGATGACCATCTACAACGGGACCAAGCCATACGTGTGGCAAGGCTATGTCAATTCTAATTATCCCATCTTTGAGAAAGATTTCCTCGTCAAGAACGAGGCTGTCTTCGGCGGCCTCGTTACAAGGCAGTTTACCGACGGCAATGTGGCATCTGTTGGTACTTACCTATTCCAAATCTCTGTAATAAACCGCTAACGCTTGCCATAGTGGGACATTATGTATCAGGGAGCAATTCCGGTGACCATCTACGTCAACACTTGCAACGAAATTGTGGGCTACGACTATTTCTCGCCTGGCAGGCGCACACGTGTCGTCACCGACTTCTTCAATATTCAGATCAGCTAGATGCTATCTCATGGAGTAGATGGCTTGCTCAACACCAAGACAAAGCGTGTTGAATAGGGCGCACCTGAATCAACTTTAGATCATATTCTTTTTCTTCTTATTTTCCAGTAGTCCGTATCCTTTGGTATATCTACATAGAATATCTATTCAAACACCAAGTTTAATACTATCTTGATCATCTTGAAAGTCCCAGAATTCGACTAGATCTATCTGTATTCGTTCTGCCACAACAAAGCCGCCGTTATGTATCTGATTGAGCAGATTTCGCACATTATCCCTTTGCCACTGGGATTTAGAATGAGCCCCTGCCATTCTTAAAGGAAACAAGAGAATAGCGCCTGGAATATTTGAAGATTGAAGGATTTTATCGCATAAATATATGATGGCTGCAACGCATGCGTCAATTTCGATTTGGTCCAGCTGAGGAATTGTCCCAGGGTGCCAGCAGGCATAATAGGTAAAATTTCTGCAGTGGAAAAGCCGAACGGCCTGATATTTTGCGAGAGCAAGCTGAGTAAAGGAATCCGCAGGATCTGATTGTAAAGAGACACTATCGCACCAGTTGCGGATTTTGTGATCCAGTTCAATCCCTTCACGTGCTAGACCGGTGATTGTAGGACTGAAAAGTCTTTCTTCTTCCGGTATGCCTTCAATTTGCTCAAAAAGTCTGGTTTGAGTTAGTGTAGTGCCAAATAAGCCTGAATTTCCGTATTTACCGCTTGCTGAATGCCGATGTCTGGATCATCAGCTCGGTGATGCTCGACATGCAATCTGGAGTCTCTGCAGCCTTGTGATTTATGCTGTTGTAAACCCTCCACTTGCTCTCAGATAAAAACGTAGCGTCTCCGAACAAAATCGTTCTATTGGCCTCAAGCACTCGAAATGCGTTCAAAAGTCTCTGTTGCAGCGATGATTCGTACGCATCTGGGCCAGCCAGTTGCAAAATCTTTGAGGTGCCATAGAACATATGCTTTGCCCATCCTTCTCCAGATGATTCGGACATTAACTGTTGCTGTCTTAGCTAAATTGATCATTTAACGAGACGCAGTAATTTTCACCTCGAATAGTCCTAGTAGAAATGTGCTCCACGCTACATCTTCACATATCGCAGCGTCACTTGTTTGCAGTCGTTGTTGGAGTGATTGCAATGAACGGTTATATGAGCGGTATGCAACACATCGAGGTGATTCTTTTTTCGAGAATGATCTAGTTGACGAGCGCCTACTTGCGTCTAAGGCCCCGAGTGCGATAGCCAAATTTCTCAATGGCGGTGAGTTTTGCATCAATGGCAATAAATCTTGCGCTATATCAGTAAAATCTCGGGTAAACTGACACCGTAGTAATGATGTAGCAAAGCTGCTTAGGTACAAATCATTGCTATGAGTCTGTATTTGTAAGGGTAGGGTTGCTGCTTCTAATACCGGTTGTTGTGGTGGCGTGTACTTGACAAACTTGACAGTAACTGTTGTCGGAGCTGTAGCTGAGGATACAGCCTGTGGAGTGCATGTCTTTTTGGTACGTTGGCAGTATTCACATGGAACGCCGCCTTGGCACTGTTAATTACGGAATTGTTAACCGTGAAGTTCATCAATTGTTGCGTCGAATTACGAACCTTTATTTGCCTCTTGGCACAAGCCTGGCAGCGAGTAACTCGCTTCCTTTTATCTAGGGGGCCGACTGCGCGCTTCATAATCTGTAATCTGGTGTTCCTAGTTGAGATGAGGCGTTTTAAACTCTTTCACTGGTGATTTCTCAAGGAAAATGGTTAGCATTGAATAGAAACATATGGCATTTGATGGGGCTCACCACTTGTGTGTACGGATCCAATTTCTCTGCCGTTCAAGGGCCTACCTACAGGGTGCACAGTACTCAACTTGTGGTACGTAGGTATGCAATTGCATGTAACTTCAAGTTCCCACCTGGTAAATCCTATCCAATAGCTCCAGTAAGCAAATAAATGGCACACCAATTGTAGGATACCCTGTAAATCGGCGTCCTGCTTGTCTCGTCTGAAGTTAGCATCGTTCATCAGAATTCCAGGATGGTATTATTGAAGCTATCATTTGGAACATCTATGTGGAAATGTGGTGCCCATGGATGACGTACCCGGTTATAAAGATCAAAAGTCACTATGCTGAGAATAATTGCTCGGTTTTCGAAAGAGCTCTAGGGAGGTAAAATTGTTGCTCTCTTGCAATCAATTATTAGGCTTGGGTCAAATTCGTCATCAAACTGGCTGGTACCCGGAAATTGAATTAGCGTCAAGTCAATAGCCGCAGCACGAAATTACTAAGCACAGCTGAAAGAATCATAGCATCCGTTGTGGAGATATTTTCCCCACGTTGTTGAGGTGATTTAAACCAAAGCAAGTATAGAAATCCGAGCGACTTGGTTCTCGATACTTATCCCTGGTGGTGACATCAATGGACAGCGCCGATTCGGAGCATCGGGAATCTGCGTTAACCGAGGCACGGCGTAACCAGTGTGTGTTAACGCGATACAACATGCGAACCTACAAATGAAGGTAAGAGATTCTGATTACAAGAGTAGTATCTAGGTAGAGAAAATAACTTGCGTCTGATTAGAGGCTATATATTAATTACTTTAAGGTTTTTTTGTGTATCTTATGTATTTGCATGTCTATGCCAAACCGGTTATTGCTAGGTCCAAGAGTCGGTCTATTGCCTCAATCTTTCACGTCTAGAGTTACTCTATAATCGGTTTCATTAACAGGGACAGAATTTTATAGATACATCATATGTTAATTACTACCCTTGACTACGGTAAGCAGTTCCAAACCTTGATGGGTTGGAAACACCGAAGGAACGGCATATATATATCATGTTCAACCTTGAAAAGTAAAAGAAACGATTTGCAACCCACCATCCTCCATCCTGCCAACAGAAAACTACTAGTAGCTTGACCAATGATAAACAAAATGAAAACAATTTAGCAATACTAGTTAGATACCCTAAATAGTGGCAGTAAATGCTTTACTACCCTTGGTCAATCATTAGTATGCATTGAACATCACCTCTTTGATCATCGAATAATACTGTCGCAGTAAGTGTAGCACAAGCTCGCATTTGCTCTCCATTTTAGACGTATTACATCTGTACTTCTTGCATTTGAAGCAGATGAAAGGCTACTGCTTGGCTATAGACTATACTTCAGTTCCGATTCTGACTAAGGTATGCATAGCCTACGCGAAACCATTTCTCTGCGCAATATTCGCTGTCGGATACGGCCATTATTCCGAGGCGGCAATCGGCTACCCGTGATATGCAAAATTTGACGACTAGAACTCCCACCCCACGCATTTATATATAATTATGTATATATATAAAGGCAAAATACCTCAAATATGATGACTGAATGATTCTTTTCGCCGTCATATTATCATTACTAATCGTCAGCATGGCGTTTCTGGCCCACATCGTTCGTAACGTAGCCATGATTTCTCTTGGGCTTACTACCGTGTCCTCTTTTGCTTCATCGCAATCATTGGGTAACTATATTCCACTCTACAGCATGTTACCTCCAACACCACACCTCCCAGATCCGATATTTTCCGGGACGGCTCGAATTAATAATATCGATCTTTGGTATGCCTTATATGGGCCGCCATTGGATTGCGGGCGAACCCCCATAGTTTTCCAGCATGGCGGCAAGATCAATTCCAACTGGTGGGGTTTCCAGATCAGACATGTTGCTAGCAATGGACACCCTGTCATCGCAATCGATACGAGAGCTCATGGTCGATCAAACGATGACCCAGAGGTGCCGCTCTCATATGACTTATTCGCCAATGATACCGTGGTCCTGCTTGAACATCTCAAGGTGTCCAGCACTTCGGTTGTTGGGTGGTCTGATGGCGCCAACACTGCTCTCTCCTTAGCAATGCGCCATGGCGAAAAACTTGACCGCGCATTTGTCTTCGGTGCCAATTATCAGCCTGATCAAGCTAATGTTACTGGCATAATGGGATTGCCTTTCTTGGACGATTTGCAAAATAGAATGAAAAGCGAGTACGAAGCTTTATCTCCGAACCCGGAAAAGTTTAACGAATTCATGGCGAAAATGACCACAATGCAAAGCACCTTTCCAGACTGGAACGACAAATCGTTTGCCCAAATCAAGACACGCTTTCAAGATCCTGGCCATGCACCTATTATATGGATTGGAGATGGGGATTCGGAGGAAGTTGTCCAGCGGAGAGTTGCAGGTGAGATGAGAGATATGATTTGGGGATCAGGCCTCGTTGTACTGCCAGGCGTCGGACACTTTGGCCCTCTCCAAGATCCTGATACGTTCAATGCCATCCTTGATCGGTGGCTTGCAGATCCGCGCCGTTAGCGGTAGTTTACTAGACAGTCCCTTGAGGGAAGCCAACGATCTCCATGTCAGTTAATAGCGCCGATGACCTCTGTGAGACAACAGTAGATGCCACTTCATATTCGCAGCATTAAGGGATATTAAAAGTATTCAATGGAATGGTAGGGCGAGGATATAGAGTTTGTGTATTGCTCAAATATAATTGTATCTTTTGCCTTGGCAAATTGTGCACCAAGTCATTTAATTTCCAGGACTCAGTGTTATCCGTATAACAACTGGTCTCTTCCCGCCGCGGCTCCCCAAGTCGCATGGCGTACTACTGTCTAAATGCTCACGAACCGTGTCACTGCAGTAAATTCTTCTTTCTGTACATGGTACGAGTTAATTTCGGAGTCCGCATTCTCGTACCCAACGGCAACTCCGCAAAGAATTTCGAGGTGATCTGGAATGTCCAACTCTCTTCGTAAAATTTCAGGATAGCCCGCCACGGATACTTGACAGCATGACGCAACCCCTTCTTGAGCTAGACCCAGTAGAAGAATCTGCAAATACATACCCACGCTCAATGCATCTGACGCAGAAAGGTCTTTATGCATCGTCACAATTATCTCTGGGTAATTACGCAATGGAGCCGCCTGCCAGCGGACATGGTCAGTTCTGGAAATTCCCAGAACATCTCGATATAAGCCCTTCCCGTAATCAGATTGGCGTTGCTGGAAGACCGCTGGAACTGCTGGAACAAGGGCCCCTCCTTGCATCGCAGCAGTAGTAAGGGAAGCAGCAAGACGGTCACGCGCAGCACCTTCAACAATAATTAAGCGCCATGGCTGTATATTGGAGCTTGATGGTGCGTTCTTCGCCAAAGTCAAGGCTCGTTCGAGTACTGATCTTGGAATGGGCCTTTTGAGAAAGCTGCGAGTTGAGTGCCGTTTCTCAACGCATTCATTCAAGGACAGGTTGCTTTGGGTAGCCATTATAATCGTCCCGATGGCGGAAAATGCTTCGTGTGCAAATACCGCTAATTTGTCGCCGTCTAATTATCGGGATAAGCCTATGAGGACAAGATCATGTAGTTTGAGTTGGGTACCCTTTTATTTTAAAATCGAGAACACATTTGGTAAAAAATCTATAATATGATATAAGACCTAGGTAGGCTATGGGCCGGGCCGCAAGCCTCGGGCCGACTTGTATTTAAAATCCTAATATGTTTGTGGAAGCTAGAATGCCAAAGCAGAAGGGCGATACTTCTGATAATATTTCTTGTAGCATGGCGCTCCTAACTATCTCGAGTAGGCTTTTATTCGATTATCCAATGTAGCATCGACAACCTATTCAAGAAATACGTTACCTCATCATGTCTATGAATGGGCTTTTTTAAACCCTTTAATGTGACGGTATATACGTACATATGCATCACAACGTGCTACAGTCTTCGTGATGGCAATATATTGAAGTCCCCCCCGCATTTATGCGGTGATAAATGCCATGGATCACTAGCTATAGAGAGTGACGAAACGCGGATATGGGGATTGATCCTAGCATAATCTACTGGGTTGACCTATAATTGTATCTCATCCCTTACGTTTATATCCTGGATACTTGCCCCTATTCCACCAAGTACCTTGGCATCTAACTGTCCTACGCTTGTAGCCCAGATGCGATGTAGCAGCTTACTGACAATAAACATCCTAAGCTAGTGCTGCAGAGTCAACAGACCTGGTCGGTAAGGTAACAGACCGTAGCTGCCACCGGAATTGGTTGCTCGTCCTTGGTACAAGAATTGCAAGTTGCAAGGATCAATTGTCATTGTCTGATCGGGATTGGTACGAATTAAATCGCCATGGCTGATGTCGTTGGTCCAAGTGGCGCCGCTGTTCGCCTTGCCGGCAAAAGGGTTGCTTTCGCTTGTAGTTTGTGCAGTCCATGTGCCACCAAGATTAGTCGCTGTAAATGACCGGAAATAGCGCCCATTGGCTCCTATTGCCTCGATAATCATCAAATACTGATTTTGACCCTGGACGGAATAGACTTGAACAACCTCAAACAGGTTGTTAGTCGAATCGCTTAGGATGACTGTCGACGATGAACCAAAGTTTCCTGGAAAATTTCCAATTGGCATACTAGCCCTGTAGATTTTGCCGTTATCTCCTGCAAAAAACAGATACATGTTGCTACCATCACCGATGACTGTCTGGTCGATAGCGCTGGCCCCTGATATGGTGCCGGAGAAAAGTGGCTGTGGTGAAGACCATCCACTCACGCTTGAGGGATTGCTTGACGTCAAGTAGGAAAACGTAGTTGGTCCCCATTGATACGCAAGTACCCAAATATTCTTTGGGGCAAAATAGAAGACAGTCGGGGCTACAGTGCCTGGTGTCATTTTATTCTGGCTTGCTGATGCCATATTTGACCACTCGCTAAAGAGACCAAAGTTCATTGAACCCCAGGCTGATCCAGTGTCATGAAATGATCCAAAGACAAGATGCTGTCCGTTGTAGACAACATGGGAGAAATCTTTCAGTGAGGCCCATCCTGATTTCGGACTGGCCAAAACACCAGTGGAGTTCCAGCGATATGTAGATGGAAGCGCGCATGCAGCTACTCTTGCAGCGACAACAGTCGCCGAGGCAAGTAACAAGTATCCAGCTTGTAAAAGTCTCATTATAACGTTTTGATACGTTTTCTTTTTAAGAACAGGTAATGTGTAGTCGTGACAAGCCTTTCTAAGCTCGAAGGATTTCGTCATGAGTCTCGGTCAGATCGGGTCAACCCACTCTTCATAAATCGGGAGATGTGTATATTGATGCTACATCATCCTTACAGAAAAGCGCTCCAATCGTCTTTTTTGCCTCACCCACCATGTAAGTGTTGCGTTGCAAGATTGTCCCCGTGGGGGGGGGGGGGGGGGGTTGTAGTCTTGGCAGATATTACAGCAACCGTGATTCTATACGCATACAAAGGCTAAATTGCTTTTGTTCAAAGGTAGCAGAGCTCGCTCCTCAAATAACCCATATTTTGATCGTCAAGAATCGTTTGATATCAGATGATTTAACCGGCGGCCGCCCGGTTATATGTGGCTATAGAGCCGGCTGAGTCTTATTATATAGAGGTATATTGCAAAGGCCTGTCATGGTGCGGCCATTACGGCGTAACGGCTGCCGTCTGAGCGCCACGTTCCGAACTAATCATGATATTTTCCACCCATGGGCAATTTGCTATGCAATTTCTTGATTCAGTGGATGGTTATTACAATATTTGTAATATTTGTTCACTTGACCGTGAATCGAATTCTATAAATGTCTCACAATGTAAAACGGTAGTAGTAATTTGCTATATATACACTGATCGACAGTACTAACGTCAAAAGAAGTAGAAATTGGCATTCGGGTATATTGGCAACTGTTCTGTGTTTTTTACAGTCGTCTAGGCCTGCTATTGGTGCGCCAGTAGTGAGCATTCTACTTACGGAATTCATTACCCACCATGACCCCTACAGAAGTTGTAATGCCACTCGCTCTCATCCGAATGCAACATACCCAACTTAGCCATTTTTGTCTACCACTGGATTATACTGTTTCAAGCATTAATCATGCCAGCTGGTATCATAAAAAAGGGGGGTGATAAATGAATATTCACACACAAACCCACAATCAGAGTACATTTGTGTGGATCATCTGTAGTTATTGCGTACGTGTCGTTAATCTTTAATGGACTTAAACCTTCTGGTTCTCTATTTTATATACCCCACTTACTATGTAAGGTGACAAAGTTTGGAGCAATATGTGTATTCAAGCCTCGCGTGCTTGCTAGCTATATGGTATGCCGGGGCACTAACCTGCCCTTTTAAGCTTCGTTGGACATCTCTTATGGATATGTAAAACTGTTTAATCCACATTGTTGAACATTATTGCACTCTAGAGCTATTTAGTCTTTGACGGCTCCGGGATTTTTGGCGATGAAATGAGGCTACTGCTACTAATTACATGTCATCACCATTTTTACAGCTACAAACCTCCCATTGTATTACCGCGCAATACCATATTGTATATCAAGATTCATAACTTCTTAAAGATATTTGCTATTGTAGTTGGAGCTGGAAGGTTCATCTTGTTGCTTTCTAAGCTGTAATTTTGAAAAATAATGCCGAACCGAATGACTAGGGAAACATAATGGCCATGGATATTCCCATCTGTAAGCTTAATGCATAGGTCTGAATAGTAACAGCAGTTTATAAATAAATTATTCCAAAAGTAAGCTGTCAATAACATTCAAAACGAGCAGAGATATGAGTAAAACTTGTACTCCCAACGTATATTTGCTCGTTGTATCTCACTTTGGCCGGTTTTTTTTCGCTCCCACGTTTATGCCATTAGCCGCCACTCGATATCGAGTTTTCATAGCAACGCTGGTGATTGAAGAATTAAGAAAAAGGTATCAAAAAAAAACAACTGTTGGGGCATGATATTCACATTAGTTTCTTGCGGTAAGCATCTATTAAGTAGCATGTTCCGATGTTTACCAATCATAAGAGGTAGCTGCACTCTGCGAGCGAGATGACGGAAGCTCAACAGGTCTTTTGGCACTGGATTCCCGCTCTAGGCTGTGGGGCCGGATGGCAGCAAAATTTTATACTCAGATGAGGAGAAATGGAGTATAATCCCCATATCATCCCAAAAGATTGATTACATACAGGAGCCCCAGGTCATCACGTAGCGCTCGTGTCTACATGCATGGGTAGTTGTGAGATGTATCAACTAGTGGTCGTAAAACATTATATACCCCACCTTGGACGTTCAAATGCTCTCAACGGAGCTCGTCCGGCAAATACGGCATTGTTTTCGCTACTACACATGCATATATAATTCCCGCATGTGTTTCCTTACCGCGATGCTTGCATGATTCGGTGAGCATAATGAGTCTCAACTCAGAGACTAATAGCAAGCTAAGTACCCCGTATTTGCCGCTACAGTATGTCAACACATGAAGAGGCTGGGGATGTATATTCACCGCTCAACACACACTTCTTAAACTGGCTTCTGATAACTGAGTATAAGTGTAGAGGCAGTGAGATTTATGGCATTTTGTCATAAGGGCTTGCAGGAATTTTCATGGCTCTCTTCTGGCAAATTAAGAACAAACGGCTCGCCTGACCCTTTGCCGCCCATGGCGATCTCGATTATAAGAAGGGATTTTATTTAAACTAAGCCCTATACACCAATTAGCGCCATTTGGTTCCGATGCAATAGAACGGGCAATAAGACACACGTGGGCACCCTAGAATATCCAAACTCGGTGACGAAAGCAGACAGAATGGACATTATCAATATGGCAACCTGCCCGAATGGGAAAATATACGCCCAACTAAACCCCGCAGCTTCACAGGGTATGCATGTAGTTTTATAAGTCGACTTTAGTATAATTCTAGGACCTGTACACAGCAAGTATATAAAGTTGAATGCATTACCTCGTAATTTGAGAGTCGATGTGACAGGAGTACCATCTTCAGGTCATTTGCAATATCCGGCGCATTATCAAGTTTAGCAACTCATTACGAGACCATCCACCGTCTGAGGAACATGAGGCACACACTCATGAAGGCCGCCACTGCGGCTCTCATTTTGCCTGCTGCAATGGCAGCGAACGGCCCCATGGTCCCTGACTACGAAGTGCATCTTTTGATGGACCCTACTGTGGTTCTGGGATCCGACTTCAAGCTTACTCCCACGGTACTTTCCACCTTTGCTATGCCGACAACTGTTACAAAGATCAACGTGCAATACCTTGACACGGTTGCGGAAGACCTTCACGTTAATGGGTGGAGTTGCCGTGTCCGTAACATCGAGAACGACAGCGGCTTCGACCTCACCTACAAGTGGCGTCTTCCAGTTAACAACGGAGATATCAACGGTGCTTTGAACACAGCTTTCAGTTATGGCTGGAATTCGGGACAAGGAAACTATGACGCACAAATCGACTGGCTCTATTCCTCACAGACTCTTTCCATTCAAAGGGATTATACAGCTTCATCAAAAGGATACAGTGGTACAGACGATCCGAGCGAGAAAGATTCACTGAGCATGCTCGAATCCAACGCGCCAGATATGTTCAACGACTGGGTATCCAACGATTGGGGTACAGATATGCTGAAGAACACCGTCATTTACGGACCAGTTCTCACCAAGCGCTCTACGGGAACGTGGAACGGCGCTGAGCTTGACATCGAAGTTTGGCCAATCGAGAATTCTAGTGGCACTGGAATTGAATATCTCGTTGAGTCATCTTTCAAAACCTCGGACTACGACTCTGCTTCATCTGGGCGCAATCAATTGATAGCCTCTTGCAGAGCAAGGGTTGGTTTCTGGCAGAGAGTGTGTCTAAGGAAGATCTCGTCATGGAAAACTATCACCCAACTTCATAGGATCATTACAATGTATAAAATTCTGCGAGATAGAGATATTAGTATTATAATAGGGTCTTAAAGATATCTATATATTACTGGCATTACTAGAAAATAAATATAATAGTTTATTTATTTATTTATTTTATTATTAACGTCTACTAAGTAAGTTAATTATATAAGTCCTTATTTAGGTATTAAGATAATAAAAGCTACTGAGTTTAAATTAAGTATTTGCTATATTTTAATATAATAAAAGAAATAGGGAAATATTAGTTTATTTTATATATTTATTTTTATAAAAAAGGGGGCTATATAAGCTTATTTCCTTTATTAATTTCTAAAAAATTTTATATTTTTTTATTATTAAAAAAATATTAAATATAAATAGTTTTAAAGTATATTTTTTTTTAATAT
>MDJU01000527.1:0-22592 GCA_001721665.1 Trichoderma pleuroti
TGTTCACTCTTCTCTCTCTCTCTCTCTCTCTCTCTCTCTCTCTCTCTTTGACCCATGTACACATACATTGTACTCATCCGTCTCTTTTCCCAGCCTCACGCTAGAATCCTCAGAGACGTCAGCCCTCCTCAAGACCCCCGACAGGACATACTCCCTCCGCCAGAAAAACACCTCAAACTCCGTCATCCTGCTCTCCCCCACGCCAGACCAAGGCATCGCCGCCATCTTCACCATCCGCGAAACCGTCGAGCTGGAGCTGGCGCCCCAAGCTGCTGCTGCTGCTGCTGTCACCGGCGGCGCTTCTTCAGGTGGTCCGCTCAAGAACACGGGCAGCAGGGGCAAATGGCACGAAATGTTTGGCAAGGGGCGATAGGTAAACCAACTAGATGCAATTGCCAAAGCATTCTGATACATTTGAGCCGCATGACATTTTCAGCAAGCTACTGAGTTGCCTTCAACTATCAAGAAGCATACCCTGGGGTAAAGCATCTCTCGTTCAGGCTTTGTAGTGCTGAATGTGATCAAGGGAAGCCACTTATGCTCAGCCATCACTACAGCCTTTCGCGATAGTCTTACTTGTTGGGCACTCCATCGAGTCAGTCACTGGCAGCCTTGCCTGTTCCGAGATACCCTCATCGATAGGCCTACAGTATTGCCATGCCATAGTAAGCAGTGGAGAATTCAGTCCAAAAAATAATAATATTCGACTAGCCCTTTATCAAACTACCGCTCGCCACTTCTATTGGACATTCTACGCTATTATCAACATGACCTCTAATCTTTGGAATGATACTATATGCGGTACCCGTCGCTTCTCCAATAACCCTGCCCACGATTCTGTAGCCTCCAACCACCCCCTTGGAGATTCTATTGTCCATGGTTATGATGCTGTCCCCAATCACCCTCCTCGGCGATAGCAGGCGGCATGCCCAGTCCATGCTCGGCCGGGCCCTGCTGCTGTGCTTGCAAGTTGGGGAAGTGCCCTGCGCTTGATGCTGTGCAAGTGCGTGCTGCTGTGTTCCCGACTGATACTGTGCAAGTCCCAGCTGCTGTGCGTCCAGCTGCGAAAGGTGCCTAAGCGTTTCGTGATGTGAATGAATCAACGCTTGCTCCAGTGCTTCCCATGGCGACGACGGTATCTGCTGATGCATCGTTTGCCGCAGTGCTTGCATTCGTATCTGCTCCAGTGTCTGCTGCGGTGCCTGCTCTTGGGCCCGCCCTTCATGCCGCTGCAGTCCCTCTTCATGTGCCGTTTGCAGTGCCTCTCGCTGTGCCATGAGCTGTGCCCTCTGAAGTGCCCTCTGTTGTCCTTGCTGATGAAACTGGACGCCTGGGCCCTCACCAGCATTTTGCAGTTGTTCCTGTCGCCGTGCTTGCATCAAGGCGTGGCGCTGTTGTTGCGCTACTCCCGCGTGCCTCTGCTGCGCCCGCTCTTGTGCCTGCATGTGCTGGAGTTGTTGTGCTTGCAGCTGTGCATGATGATGTGCGCGCATGAGCTGGAATTGTGCCTGGTCCATATGCTCCATCCACTGCGGCGCCGCAATCTGCTCTTGCTGTAGGGCCAGCAATTGCTGAGCAGTAGCGTGATGTTGGCATTGTTGTTGTTGTTGTTGTTGTTGTTGTTGTTGTTCTTGTTGCTGTTGTTGCTGTTGAATATTGGCCTGCCGTTGCTGCTGCTGCTGCTGCTGCTGCTGCTGCTGCTGTTGTTGAACATTGACCTGCTGTTGCTGCCCCCGAGGCCACTGCGGAAGCAGGGGCGCATTCATACCACCAAAGGGAAAGACGAATTGGGGCCGTTGTTGTGTCAAATCGTTGGCCGGTTGGCCTGGAATCGGGTTTGCGACTGGATTCCGAACAAGATTCGGAACGGCAAGATGCGGTCGAGGTGCTCGGGGAATCGCTGGGATCCTGGCCACCACCACGTCTTCATTCGGTTCTCGCTTTTGACGCTTGTTGGGGTTTCCCTCCTCATCTGACGATTCATCTTCTGAATCGTCTGGCTCTGCTTCCAATGAATCCACCTCTGAATCATAGTCATAGCCGTCTTGAGAGTCATCTTGGGAGTCTTCTTGAAAGTCTTCTTGGGAGTCTTCTTGAGAGCCATTCTGGGCACCATCCTGGGCACCTACTTGCGGTGCGTCCTCTGCCATGTTCTGTAGCGCGCCCGGTGGCAAATCGCGCGGTCGAGCTCGCATCGCGTTTTGTTCAAACATTCTCAATATCGGCGCACGACGCCTCTTATTGGGAGCCGGTGTCGGTGGTGGCGGTCTCGGTATCTCCAGATACTGAGCGTCAATCCCCGGGTGTTCCTTTACCAATCGTCTGCGCGTTTCCTTCTCGGCGGCATCAACCTCTCGAGCGTAACGGTGCTCGGTATTGTCGTACAGGGGACATCCCTTTGCTCCCGCTTCTGTTTTTGGTTGATTTTCCTTGAAATGGGTATAATCGCAATTCTTGGAGCATACGTCGCATTGGATATTGCCGCAGCGCGTGCAAGACACCTTGTTGCACCCAAGAGTCTTGATAAACGGCGTAGTACCTAAAGAAAGCATAGGTCAGGTTAGCTGTCCAAGGTAAAAGGACGAGTAGTAGACGCCTTACACTTGTTGCATTTGCGGATCAAGGCGGAAGACATGGCCTCTTCTATCTCTCGTCGCGCTGAAAAGCCAGTCTTTTGGAGGGCTTCCTCGCACGAGATGGGCACATGTGATTCGCCTCTGCATAGTCTACAGCTCACAACTAGGCAGTCTGGATTCTGACAAGGGAATTCTCTATTCTCCTCCTCGGAGACACATATTGCAGCAAACGAGCAAAATGGACACTGCACAAGTCCTTCGATGTTTGCGGCTCGTAGCTCGGCATCCTGCTCAATACGTTCGAGGGCGGTGATCAGGCCCTTGTCTAGGAATTTCGCACGCTCCGTGAGTGAAAACGGCGCCGAGCAACCTCCTCCCAAGGACAGACACGTTATCCGGTATCGAGACTGTCCAACCACTTCTTCTGCCTGTTTGCGGGGGCATTGTTTACAAAAGAGCTGGACATGTTAGTCTATTGCGTCTCGGCACTCTGTCTAGGCACTTACGTGATGGGGCTCGCCACTGCAGCTGACCATTCGATTCAATGGAAAGTTGACAAAGCAACATTCGCATTCTCGCAAAAGCCCATGCTCCGTTCGCATACTCGACATTTTTCTCTCAGCTTCCTTGTATCTTTGGCCTATTTTCAGATATTCCTGAAAGGTGTAATAGCGTCGAGACGCATGCAATTCTTCCTGTATCGAATCATCTGCAACGGCGGGTATTTCTTTGGCATGGGTGTGCGGTGGGGGGCCAAACATTTCTCGTACGCGATCAAGGACCTCTTGTTCTCCAGGTGTTGCCGTGCTCTCGAGGGCTAGATAGGACAAGAACAAGTTGTTGTTGTTCTCCATCATGGTCGCGGCAATAACGGCGAGCGAATGATGGGGAAGTTCTTCTTGTAGCAATCGATAGCTAAGGAGCCAGTTAGAAGTCTGCCCGACGACATTTACAACTTGCCGAGTCTGGCTCACATTCTGTATAGATTCTCATTTGTTGGTCCTTCCCTCGTGTCGTCGTCATATTTGCGCCTGATGTCCCTCATATCTTGCATCAGGTCCCTCGGTTCGCCACGTCTCCGCTCAGCATCTTTCCTCTTCTTTCGTCTTGGGTATTTGAATCCCGAATGCTCTTGCTCCACAATGTCCGCAGCTATGTCGTTAGCACAATAATACCACTTTTCCGCCACCTCTTCCAAGTACTCGGGGCAAATGTCTTTGAAAACCGCCATGAGCCTCTGCAGGCAGGCATTCTTGGCTTCCCGATCGGGGGGCTTGGAATCCATGCTGCTAAACGGAAATTCATCCATTGGACTCTGGGCAGCATGCTCGGATACTGCTATGCTGGAGAGTGGAAGCAGTCTCGTCTATAAAGGCTGTTTGTTAGACACTTTTGCCTACTTTGACAGGCCAGCTGTAGTTGGAGGGCAATGATGATGTGGCCAGCGGACACGTTTTGTTTACTTGATATCTCAGAGTAGGGGATAATTGATGGTAATCAAGGTCACATAGCCATGTCTCAGTAGCCAAGGTGCATCATCAAGGAAGTGGCTTTGAATTGAAAGGCTGGGCACATGTCGGAAAGGATTCGGTGCAGTGTATACATTTTCCCAGAAGCACCAGTCACCAGGGGAGAGAAGAAGTGGTAAATGGAATAAGAAGAAGTAGAAGAAGAAGAAGAAGATGGGTAACTTTGCCATGGGGCCGAGCAGTGAAGCACGACGAACAAAAGGCAACAACTCACCAAGGATTAGAAAGACGTCATTAGAAGCACAAGGCGAACTATACCAACCGGTAGAGAGCAGGGTTATCGGCGAGGAACAATGGTCAATTGCGATGCCCAGCGTGTTTGCGGATGATGGAAATTAATCAAACGTAAAAGAGTGCCGTCGGGGACGATAAGCAGGATGCATGTGCTGGAGATGTGTGCACTGGAGATGAATAGGTAGGCCGGGCAGCGCTGGCTGAATCGATAAGAGTCGGTGCTCGTCAGAGGCACGAGAGATGGCTGCCCAACGACAAACGCATCGCTGTACGAATTGTATCGCGCGACCAACGCTCAAGGAATGCGAAGCCGAATGCTGCAACCGGAGCTCCCGACGACGATCCACGGAACAAAAAGCACAGCGTCGGTTGCTATTCCGGCCGCTCTCTTCGTACCTACTAGCAGTAATCCAGTAAGTAGCACCGGCAGTTGGAGTCGCTCCACCCCAATCCTAGGTAAGTAATAGTAGCTGGGGGGGCGTCCACCTGTAGCTTGTCTTGGGCACGAACGGAGAGAATGAGATGGATAAAATTATCCAGGCCGTACCGATGGGCGATGGTCGCTGCCCGGGCGAGACGGAGAGGAGCAGGCGAGGCGATCCCGCAGACGACGGCCAAGGGGAAAAAAAGAGTGGCAGAGTGAAGAGTCGAGGTTGGGAGCGAGGCACCTGATTCAATTTATGTGTCGGGAGATTGTTCCCTTGATAGCCCGGCGTTAAAGTCCAAGTGTAACGGATACTCGAGGACGGTGGCGTGTTGTGGCCGCGGCTGCGGTATCGAGTACCTGGACATGCGGCTGCTGGCTACTGCCATCCTATGCTCAGCTGAGGTTACACCACATTGGAGAGCAATCTGGATGACGTCCAGGGATGTCCAGCCCGGGTCCCGACGCTGCAGCACTCCCTGCCTTGGATCATTTTCAGCTGGCAGGCTCCCTTGTCAGTCAGTACATGCTCGTATCGTACCTCGATATCGTACTCCCGTATTATAGATACCCAGCTGCTCCTCGATCGGCACAACGCAATCGGCAAAATTGCCAGAATCGGGATTTGATTCATGGCTGCCGGCAATCTCTCAACAACTTCTGTGTATAGGTCGGTACTCTGTAAGCGCCAGCAACCTTGGCACCTGTGGCAGTCATGGCAAGGTAGGCGGTACCTGGCGCCATGCAGTACAAAGGCAAGGACTAAGCTTTGCATCGACTCTACCTCTGCTCGATGAGAAGGGAAAAAAATGCCCCAAACTTGTCAAATCACTCCCATCAAGCATCCATGTACAATGGCAAGCTCCAATGTGCCTTTTTCCAGGCTGGATTAGCCTTCTTCCCATCTGGGTAATCCAAGTTTGTGCGTTCAAGGCGTGCCACGCCACATACATTGTCCGATATATAGGTAGCGGAGGATTATCTCCGACGGTAGACCGCCCTCCATATTTCCAAATGTGGAAGTGCTCCCACATGGCCAGACAAGCACTCCATCATCATCGTCTCATCCCATGCAAAATATCCATTTGATTCCATGCCTCATTACGCTTTGCTTTCCCATCCTCCTAGTCGCCATCTTCCTCCTCGTCTTCGCCATCAATGGCTTGCTGCCTTTGGCGTGTTGCTCGTGGCTTACGAGCTCTTGGTGTCCCAGCGTCGGCGTGAGTTTCCGCGTTGGGAGCATCCGCTACCGCCTCACTCTCATCGCGTCCATCTTCCATGATCAAATCTCCATCGCCGCCCTGATCGTCCTCCTCGAGAGCGGGGAAATAGCTTGATGTCACCAGGCCCCCCGTGGTCTTCACCATCTTCTTCGTAACCTTCAGGCAGAAATCCTCCCGCCATTTCCTCATCGTGAACCTTGGGCGCCTCGCTGGCCTGAGCCCCTCCACGCGAGTGACCAAAGACTGAGACACTCTCGTCAATCTCGCCATAATCTTGCCGGATCCTCTCCACGATGCGCATGCCCATGAGAAACTTGCGCCACATGCCTAGTGCTGCCTTGCGCCGCTTCTCGTCTTCTTTTCTCACACGCTCCGCTTCGTCCTTCTCTAGCTCAACCATGACTCGATCGTGATGCTCTTTAGCGATGACGACTCCCTGAATGACGGGGACAGCCATCCGGTGGCCAAACTCAAAGTCCACCACGGCCTCTGCGTAGTCGATTCCCAGTCTCTTGCATACTTTGACGACGCCTCTAAAGGGTACGTGTACCGCGCCTTTCGGGCACATGTGTTGCGCAAATAGATCAATGTTCCTATACCAATATGTTAGTCCTCACTGTGTGATTTTTACACATGACATGACGTACCCGTATTCGTTCTTTGGAATGATGCCGTCCTTGATGGGCGGCGGTATAATCCAATCAGTCTGGTCAAAGCTGAATAATCCTTGAAGCACCTTTTGTCCCGTCATGGCCTCTGCTTCCAGAATCTCCCTCTTCCGATTGAGAGTGGCAGCCCGGTACGGAACTCTCTTCAGGGGCTCTTCGCCAGCGATTGGAGCTCGGCCTTGCTTGTGCCAGGTTTCCGCGCTCTTGACAAGGACGACGTCGGATCGGCGGTATACGTCCTCTTCGTCTACTTTGCCACCCTTTCCTTTGTTCTTGAAAACCTTGACTGGCTCGGCGCCGGACCTTAGCGCTTCCTCGCGTTTTAGGTGCCTCTCCAGGGCAAATTCCTTGGATTGCTTGTAGTATTGTAGCGTCTCTTCGCCTTCCTTGACCTCTTTCTTCTCAGCCTTTGCAGGCTTGAGGTCCGTGACGTCTTCCTGTTGGTCAACTTCTGTCAAAGGATGGTCCTTGCCCCCTCGCCTGTAGCCAGACATGGCGGACTTGAACCAATCGAGCATTTCGTAGCGCTTAACCTTGCCATGGCGGTCGTAGATTGGAATCTTGACAGGCGGCATTCTCGAGCCCTTGGTTCGCCCCGGAAGAACTTGTCGCTTCAGGTATCTCACCGTGACATCTTTAGCAGTTCCGTCTCCTGAATAGCCCACGACATAGGCTATGACTTGTCTGGCTCTGTCAGCTTTGGCACCGCGAGGCTCAAATGTTTCGACGAGATCCCGATTGACGGCGATTGTCCCCTTCACAATGGGGTCGACTGAAAGATATTTTTTGGTGGCTGGTGATAGAATCTCGGTCCAATAATGTGGAAACTCCAAGTCTTTGTCGAACTTTTTGTCCAATGGCTTGATTGACGTGGCAAGATTCATGTCGATGGATTCGTCATCTGTATCCTTATATTCGAGTGCCAAATCATCTTCCGAATCTTCAGTGGTGGGGGCGGCCGATTGTTTAGCGGAACGAGCTGAACGTGACCGAGCAGGAGTATTGTTGACTCTTGTCTTTTCCTTCCCTTTCTGTTTTGGCTGTCTTTTTCTCTGCCTTCTTCCCAGTGCTACTCTTCTTATTAGTGGCCTTTGATGGCGTGCCTTGTTCATCTTCTTCCTCTTCGGCATCTGCGTCCTCCAGTTTGTTCCATCCAAATCCTAGTGGTTGCAAGCTAGCAACCATCCGAGCATCGATGCCCAAGCCTCGAAGTAGTGCAGTGAACAGTTGAGCGCCAACATCTCTACTCCCTCTGCAGTCGGTGGCGCACTGCCGGAAATCCTCTATGCCCTCTAACCGCTCGCCGAATGCTTCGTAATCTGCTTCGTTGCCCTTGTATGCTTTTGTGAGTCTATCGAGGCGCTCCAAAGACATGTAGCCCCATTTCCGGAGACCAGGAGCCGAGAACCGAAATCGTTGTTTCCACCAGGCGACTAGTGATTTCATAAATCGGAACAAAGGATCGCCATGGCTCATGTCAATGGCTCCCTCTTCCAGCCGCTTGGCCGTTCCACCCCAGTCCCGAGACTCTTGCTTCGCGCCTCTCTTCCTTGTTGCAGTCGTCTTGGGTGGCGGCTGGTGGTCTACCAGGCCGCTGTTTCGTCTCCAACGATCCACCTCATCCCAGAGCCTAGGAGGGATGTGAGAAACCATGATTGCCTGCACTTCGGCATCACATATCCACGAATTCCGAACGGCATTGTGCCACAAAAGACACATGGTGTGAACACAGTGCGTCGCATTCCGGACTGTCCGCTCTCGCTTTGAGGGGCCCTTTTTGTCGCCAAACTGATTCGTCAGAGATATTCGAGTGTCCCGATTCAGCGTCAGCTCAAGATCGCCGGACGGTGCTGGAGCATCTGGCTCAAATGTAAACTGCAGAGGGGCTTCCACATCCTCAAACTCAATGTCGTCGTCATCGTCGTCATCCTCACCAACATCCTCTGCTTTCTGCCGCTTGGCCAGAGGAACATGTTCGAAATCGCCATCTGACAACGAAGAGAGCGGGCTGTCGCCATCACTGGCT
Organism: Trichoderma pleuroti; assembly: GCA_001721665.1. Lineage (NCBI taxonomy): Eukaryota > Fungi > Ascomycota > Sordariomycetes > Hypocreales > Hypocreaceae > Trichoderma > Trichoderma pleuroti. Next base: position 8,681 of record MDJU01000527.1, read on the forward strand.
CCGTCGAGGCCTTGGAGGAGTGAATCCGAGCCGCCAGGTGTGTGTGATGAGTCGAGATCGTCGTAGAGCGTCCTCTTTCGCGCACCTGCTATGGGACTTGCCTCACTAGCGCTTTTATCAGCCGTGCCCGCATCTTCAGGCCCAGAGGCTCTCAGTCTTTTGCGTGGCACATAGGGAGGCATGACTTTTCACGCGCGAATCGGCGATATGAGGTCGAGTTTGGGTGACAAGTGACATGTCGTCATTGACGCGAAAATGTACGCGGGATCACGTGCACTGCTTAAGCCATTCTCACGAGCGTTTGCAGCCACCCTAGAGCTCAGCATTGATTTGCAACGGCAACGATTCGTTGACTACGACATCGTATACAGAAAGAATTGGCCTTGATGAAATTGTCTTGAGTAAACTTGTAATTGCTCAGAAATGGATATTAATGTATAATGCAATATGATGCCAAAGTCAACAATGCAAGATACTCTATGATATGCCGCTAAGCCCGCCGACTTCTTATATCCCCAATGCCTCAACCAGTTCGAAGCAAGAACCCTATTCAAAAACGCCCGTATTACCTCTTGTGTAAATCTTCCGAATCCAATGTCTTTCGTTAAACCTCAATCAAGTCCGCAGGCGCACCAACGCCCCTCAGCAACACCAAGGTATTCCCGCTCTGTATCGACGCCCCAACCTTTTCGCTGTAATCAAGAACCCTGCCTCCCTCGACATGAAACACGCGCAGCTTGTCTCTCTCATCCGAGCTCTGGTTGTTGACGTTTTGCACCTGCAGGCTCTTGGCCGCCGCGTCCAGCACACGACCAACCACCCAGTCCTTGGAATAATAAAACTCTCCCTTGGGGAACTTGGCCTTTGCCGTCTCGGCCTCGGCCTCAACGTACACGTAGATGCGCTTCTCCGGAGCCAGCTTGTCGTCGCCCTTTGCGGTCTTCTTCAGGCTGTTGACGGCCACCATTCGCGCCGCAGCCGAGCTGGGCTTGGGCTTGGGCAGCGCTCTGCCGGCCTGCTCCTTCTTGGCCGTCCCCCATGCTCGAAGCCGGTCCAGCGCGGACTTTGTCCTTTGGGCAACGTCGATCTGGATAGGCCGCGCCCCGATTGGCGTCAAGTTCTTGCAGTTGTGGTCATCCTTGAAGCGGTGCTTTAGGCAGTAATCCCGGTTACACGTTTCGCAGTGGACGCCCGGCGTCAGCGAAGTGCCAATGGTTGTCTCGCAAGCTGGCGACGCGCAAGGCTTCTCCGAGATCTTATCCCGCAGCGTCCTCCCTTGGCCGATGGAGGGTTTTGCCAGCTGGGCCTGTCGTTTACGTTCCGCCCAGGCGCCCGGGTTTGTGCACTTGTGAGAAGACTCTGAGCGGTGGTCCAGGCAAAAGGTCTTGGTACAGGACTGGCAGAAGAAGGGGAGGAAATCGAGCTGGTTGCAGTATTCGTACTGGCAGTGCTTGCCGACCAGGCTGGCGTCTTGCTTGTCCTTCATGATGTAGCTCGTTTCTGGAGCGTCGGAATCCGAACCTGACGCCATCTTGGAGGACGTGAATGGTGTAAACAAAATAAATACGTCGCCGCAGCCTTGCTAATCCGGCTCATGTGCTGTTCAGGCAGGGCAAATGTCGTCACCTTGCGAGGCAAGCAATCCGGCGCGGCTGGCGGCGTCTCCAGTCGGCTGACCAAACGTGGCAAGGAAGCGTCTGGAAACCCCTATAGCCGTCTGCTAAATGAGCTACCGCGCGCTGAAGCCCGTGCGCTGTGCTCGCTGTGCTCCGGGGACTAGCGACGGCGCTGTTTGTAATGTCAGTCTGGTGATATGCAATACGCAAGGGAATTTGTCAATTGAAATGATTCGCCAAGCGACAGGGGACAAGATGAGCACGAGATGAGATGAGGCGCAAATAAGGCTGCTGCAGGGTCGAGTTCGCATCGCGGGGTCGTATCCGAGGCCCCACCAATTTGTGCCATGACTTGGGCTTACATGTGTAAGATGGTCACTGAATAATAAAGTCAGCAAGGAGATACTCCATTGTATCACCATGGGAATGAATCAGTAAATACATGGGAGAGAGAGAGAGAAGAAAAGCCATGGTTTATTGTCTTGTGTTGTATTGTATTTACAAAAATTCATCCAGTGTGCTCCAAAATCCAAGAGTGGAGAGCACCTTGATACGCCGCAAACGCCTTGTTCCATCCATATTCACAGCCAGCACGTCCCGGCTATTCCTCCTTCATCTTGGGGTCCTTGTTGATAAGCTTCTCTCGGCCGGTAGCCGGTAAATCCCCAACATATGCCTTGCCTCCAAACTGCTCAAAGCCCTTGTGGAATGCCCACTCCACGGCGTCCTCGACCGGCTTGTCAAAGAGGCTGGGCAGGAATGGAACCACGGACAGCCCCAGTCCAATGGGGCCCCATGTTCTGAGAGTGACGTTTTTGACATTCTTCATTGCCTTTCCAGAGTACTTGACCATGCTGTGAATGGTAAATGCCGGCAATCCCATACTGGCGAGGCTCTGGAAGATGGCTCTCTGCACCATGACGGTTCGGTAGTCCTCCAATGGAGGGACCACACCTGGGGCAATGTTGCGCGTCTCCTTCTCAGGCAGGCCGGAGAATCTTTGCTGGTGAGAGTTGAGCAGAAGCTGGGGGTTGAGGATGCGCTGGTTCTGCCAGTAGGCGCGGTATCCCTCATGCGAGACGTCGCCGAGAATGTAGAGCCACGAGATTCCGTAGGCAGTGCGAACGAGGTTTGGGTGCGCGACGGGCCGGAACGATTCGCCGATATCTGAAGTATAGGCGACGTATCGATGGGCGGACAAGAGAATGGTTCGAAGTCGGGTCGCATACGCGGCATATCGCAAGTTGCTCTCTGTAGTGTCGGGAGCCCTGCGATGATCAATCTTAGCCTCTTCTTGCCCTGTAACCGGGCGCAGGTAGCAATTACCGTCCCTCCTTTATGCTGTCAAAGAAGTTCTCATCCTTGTCGGCCTTGTCTACAATCTTCTGCAGTCCCCTGGGCAACTTCTCAGCCTTGGGAAGCTTGGGGTCGAAGACATGTTCCTTTGGCGCCTCTTGCTGCTGCTGCTGCTGCTGCTGCTGCTGTTCAGGCTTTGACTCGGATGATTTCCCCCACCAACCCATGATGGCGCTCTAGTGAGTGAAGAGATGCAAGAAGGAGAAGGGCGAAAGAATGTCTAGGGAAACCAGATGCCCGCGTTGGTTGATACCTTGGGAATTGAATCAAGGATGGACAAGGCCAACGTCAGTACCAATTTCTAGCAGCAAGAAGACCCGTAGCTCACGGCTACCAGCAACTCCCGCAAAGCTAGCATGGCTAGGCCGGTACAGTGACGTCGAGCTAACGAAGCGGTACTTGTGGGTTGGGCATCCACTGCGCAACAAGCTCGGCCGGGGAATAGCCGGATTGCCGGGGGCCTGCAATTCCAGGCACAATGGCAAGTCTCCGATTTTGCGGCAAAGTCGTTCAAACGATCCTCAACTCTCCAGCAATCCATTGATTCCCGCCCGTTCCTCCCGTCCACCCCTTTGACGCATATTCCGAGGTCAAAATGGCTGGTGTCGCTACCTACACTATTGCCGGTCGACAGATTGGCGGCCACTACGTATGTCTTGCCGGCGAAAAAAAAGTCGCACTCTCTCGCGCTGGTTCCAGCTCTCTGACTTGTAGATGAACCTCACAGCTTGCCATGGGCTGGTTGGCTACCCTCTTCGGCGGTGCCTACTATGCTGCTTCCGGCCCCAAGAAGCCTGCGTCTGCCGTCGCCACTCCCCCGATCAACGCTTCCAGCTCTGACGAGGCCGACTTCATCAAGTGCGTTATATATCCGCTGCGACTTGGCGGCGCAATCGGCTAACGGAATGACAGGAAATTCCTTGAGGAGCAGGACAAGAAGCACTAAATGGCGAAACCCGAAAACGACCGGCATGGAGGGGGATAGTGTATTGTTGTCTTGTACATAATAGAAGCCCAGAGAGCGAATGATGTCTCGAGATAGAAAAAAACGATGCGATTTACTCTCCACGACGCGGCTAGTGCACTTGTTTGACCGCACCTACATTTGACGGCTTGAAGTTGGATCCTTTGCACAGTCCATGTTGAGCCGCAGTGCGTTATATTGAAGGGTGAGGCGATTATATGACTGGTAAGCCGTCGTAGTCGGGTGTAGTCATTTCATTGTCTTGAACTTTGATGTCTTTGGAGTGAAATTTGCGTATACGTCTCTGAGATTGAGTACATTGAGTGCCTGCGGCGAGTATACAAAGACTGGATACGCCATTAGGGGGATGGCGTTTGTGTTATTGGGTGCGAAGACAATGCAACAATGGTATGCAATTTGCGAGACGACGATTCCAATGGATTACCAGCATTTTCTGATAAAGTTGTTGTAGTACCTCCTTCATGTATAGCATCAACATTGCAATGAGCTTGATTATGCATGGCAGTTTCACTAAGCCGTACTCTGTACATGCGAGAGCATTTACATCAATCAGGCTGCGCACGCATACAAAGCAGCAAATACTACCACTGCCAAGGTGAACAGTGGTGAATATGGCAGCCTAGTGAAAAGGTGTATTTCTCTGTATTTAAACATTTAACAAGCATCAAGTCCAAACCCACTGGCATAAAGCAAATACGACGGGCCCATTGTCAAGATGCAAATAGACAGACACTCGAGATTTGGTTACATCAAAGCTTCGTTAGATGCGTCACAGCAATAAGCTCGAAATGTCTTGATGCAAACTATCCATCATAAGAGAGTAAAGAGAAATTCAATAACCGACTCCAGGAACGGGCCCTTTTAAGCTTCTACATCCTAGCGTGCGGCCGGCCTCATGCTATGTACATAGGAGCCTTGTTTGATCGACGGGCAGCCGGATATAAGCATACCAGCGCCTCCATGTGCTCGTATACAGAGCGTCCAAGCACCGTTACCTGCAATGCAATGGAAGACGCGCAAATCGCATAACCCGTCCACCGGCCCTGCAGCCACTCGCCACGGCCAGATGCAGGGACAGCAGCGACGGCAAGGCAGCCTATCACGGGTTTCGCATTCCAGCCGCCCTGCAGGCATCGTGTAGCCAATGTGCAGGCCGCTCCGTGTTAGCACCAGGTGGGGAGGCGGTCTTACACGGGCGGCAGGCGGTCACGTGAGCTGCATCCAGGCGCCAGCAAAGCCCTGAGCCAGCCCGAGCGCGCCCCGCCCTGCTTTTATGGCGCATGCACCATCTCCTAAACCGAAAGAATCCTGCATCCATCGGATACAACGATTGCAATTGGGACGAACATGGCCGCGACAGACTCGCTGGTGGACGGCAGCGACATCTCGCCGTCCGTGTCGGCGCCCAAGGAGCGGCACTCGCTGACGCTGGACCAGCGCCGCGCCCTGCGCCGCTGGGCCAACACGCAGACGATCCGGCCGTCGCACAAGGCCTGCATCGAGTGGTTCTTTGGCCAGTACGGCCAGCAGATCAGCCAGTCGACCGTCTCGCACTCGCTGTCGCCCAAGTACTCGCGCCTCGACGGCGACAACCCGCAGCTGTCGGGCTCGCGCCTGCGCTTTGGCAACTGGCCCGACGTCGAGAAGCTGGTGCTGCTGTGGTACCAGCAGGTCCAGGCCGCCGGCCGCCAGCCCACCAACGAGGAGCTCGGCGAGAAGGCAAAGAGCATCTTCAGCCAGCTGCCGCGCTACAGGGAGGAGAGCCCGCCCGAGTTCTCGCCGGGATGGATTCACCGCTTCAAGAAGCGCTACGGCCTGCTCATCCGCCGCCAGCGGCGCCACGGCGACGGCGGCATCAACCCGGCCGACGACATTGACTACCTGGCCGACTGCGTGCCGCGCTTCATGGCCATTGCCAGCGACACGAGCCCGGCCGCCATCCGCGAGCAGGTCCTGCGCGTCGTGGGCGTCGAGTCCAGCCTCAACACCTGCGCCCTGGTCCGCGACGAAATCATCCGCCGCCTGGCCAATGCTCATGCCGCGCCGCTCCCGTCTCTGACCCCCGTCGAGCCCACGCTCGCCCAGCCCCAGCCCGACCAGCAGCCGCTCTATGCCGAGGACGACCCCGAGGTGGTGCTGCAAAACGCCCTCCGGCAGCTGCAGCAGGAGGAGCAGGCTGCCGAGGAGCAGGCCGCTGCCGTGCGGGAAGAGCGCGAGCGTGCCGAGAGAGCCGCCGGGCTTCAGCAGCAGCAGGCCATGGTCTCTACGCCGAGTGCTCGCGCCCCGTCAGACACTCGCTACACCACGCCGGGTCAAGACATGGCTCCCGACCTGACTCTCACGCCAATTCACTCCGAAGTCCCCATTGCCACCCACGACAGGCCGCTGCGGTGTCCATTTTGCGTCAACCAGCGAATGCTCCGCTCGATCAAGGAGGCGGTGGAACACATGTCGACGCACGTGGTGGTGTAGACTCCATCATCTTTGCCAAGATCCATCTATTTTTTTCATCTTCTTTTTTCTCCTCCTTCATTCACTGGCGTTGCATCCATCAGCCATCAAACACTTTGCTTCGCCTCATCATTTTTATGCGCTTGTTTCCATCACAATCTGGGGAGTACGAGGACGGGGGAAAATTTCACGTCACCTTTTTTTTTGGGATGAGTAGGGGTCCCCTTTTACACGCTCACGGAGTTTGATAAAAAAAAAAGACAAGGGGCCTTTTGGGGAGTTTGGGTGTCTCTTTCTATCATCTCTATTTTTCTTTGATATCCATATGGCATACGAGGCGGTAACATGCCGTCGCTAGGCTGCTCATGTATGTACACTATCTTTTGTTTGAGAATCAAGACACTTAGGTATCTATGCCGCCTATGCATGATTCACAGACAATCCCAACTCTGAGAATGTAAAAAAAAAAAATTACATCCATGGAAACTATGATTCTCAAATCGTAAACCTCATTTATACCTCGGGTTTCTCTAGCAATCCAAGCCGCCCCAGCTGCGTCTATATGAAGCCAGTCTCCTTCAAACGCTGTATCAGTGCGTCGGCCTGTTCCTGCGCCTCCCGCTTCTGCAACAATGCCGGATCAGCATTGCCAATGTAATTCTTCCAAAACTTGAGCCCCTCGAGCCCCTCCTCGCGACACAGGGCCCCGTGCTCCTCGGCCATGAGCAGCTCCTCCTCGGCCACCCCGAGGCTCCATCCGAACCTCTCCGCGGCCTCCTGCGCCGTGACACCGCGCCCAAACTCTCGCCAATCCCATGCAACGTCCCGGTCGGGCGGGAACTCGTGCAGGTCCTGCAGCCAGGCCAGGATCGACTTGATGGTGGCGTCGTCGGTGCGGTCCCGGGCCTGCACCACCATGACGCCGCTCCGGAACTTGCGTAGCCGCACGGGCAGCTTGAGGCCTTCCCACATCTGCGCCGCCTTCTCAAAGTCCATCGGGCTCACGAGCTCCACGCCGCCGCGCGCTCGGTTGAACATTGCCCACAGCTCGACGAGCGTGAGGATGCCGCCAGCCCGCTTGAGAACGCCCCTCGAGTCGTCGGTTAAAAACTCTGCCAGGTTGCGGGCCAGCTCGGAGAAGTAGAGTGACTCGGAGCCTCCACCGCCGACAATGTCCCTGGTCGTGATTAACCCCAGCTGATGGGCGGATTCGGCCAGTATGCTATTGTCCTTGGATGTGACATCGCCACTGGCCCCGTTGACCTGCTGTGCAAATCTCTCCGCCAGGGCCACTACCTCCTTTGCGGAAGCCATCAGTGCTTCGAGGTCTTCAAACGCACTGCCAATCAGAATTTCGTTATTCTTGCGCATGTTCAAGCCCAGTTGCTCGAGCCCAGCAATGCCAGCAGTCTTCGTCTTCTGAACAGGGGTGCTTGGTGAACCGCTGGCGGAGCCGTCATCCATCACGCGGTTGCTCTTTGGAGCGGGAGGTGCATCCTGCAGCAGCCATTTGCGCTGCGTCATGGCACTCTTTAGTCGTTCGTAAAAGATCTTCTCTCCGCCACCTCGGAATGATATCTTGACACTCTCCGCAAAGTCTGTGCCACTCTGGCTTGTTTTGCTGTTGCTATCCTTGACCGGACCCGGGGACTGTGTCCTGATATACTCGGAGCTAGAGATGGAAGAAGGTATGTTTTGCGATAGTAACGGGGCTCCGCACATCTCGCAAGATAGAAGCGAAGGGTGGTTTGAGAAGGTGCATCGCGGGCAATGGAATGACACAGCAGCGTCAGGCTTTCCTTGACCACTGCTACTACGAGTGTCAAAAGTCAAAAGATCGCTTGATTGCGGGGCGATTGTTGATGAAATCTCCTGGCGCGAAATTCCGCTCTGACTGGCATTTGGAGTGGCTGCTGGGCGGTTGCTGGCAGTGTTAATAGCCGCCTTCAGCACCTGAGATAGCGTTGGTTTGATCCCGCATGCCAAGCATGGAGGAAGAGGAGTGTGGGCATTTGCTGTCACTGGATCAAAGTTGGAAGGGACCGGGTTCGAGAAGCTGCAAATGGTGCAGACCCAGGTTGCCGCCGTGATGGACGGAGGTCCAGACGGAGGAGTGTAAGCATTGTCCGACGGCGAGGGAGATGGTGTGCTCCCTCTTGAGTTGACTCCCGTGTTGGACACAACGCGGTTATGAAGCGTTGATCGCTTCAAAGGCTTGGGAACAATGGTGATCTTGGCCGATGACTTGAGGAACCCGGCATAGAACTCATACCGATCCACCTCCTTCAGGTTCAACGCGGCAGAGTACTTTCTTGGTTCATCCTTGTCAACGTAGCAGATGCGATGAGATGTCAGATACACCTGGCCATTTTGCTGGTTCGGGAGCTTAAACTTCCTATGCCGTCCGTCTCATCAACATCCAGCACTCAACACATCACACCCCCGCTTCCAGACCCAAGAGACTCACCCTTCGTACAAGCCGACATTGTCCTGGACAAAGAGCAGTACCTCATCCGGAAGATACAAAGGCCGCAGTGCAGTAGTCAGATCAATGTGCTTCAGGAACATTCGTCATACGGCAGTGGCAAAGAGCCAGCCCTCGATGGATTGAATCGGCCTGGGATCTGGGATGCGTTGGATAGCACGTGCCGAAGGAAGCGCAATGAATCAAGACTCGATGACGAAGTGAAAGGCGTAGTTGCGGGAGATTGAGATGATCGATAACAGACACTCTGAGTCTGGAAAGCTACGGAATCTGCGTAGAGGACAAGTTCTGGTGATGGGTGAGTCTGTGGCGAGGATAACGATGAAGCAAGGTTGCGCTACCATTGATAGAAGATGGAAGATGGAAGATGAGGCATGCGACTTGGTCGAGGTACGTACCTCCTGTGCAGCTCCAGGCAGCCCCACCATTGGCCGGAAGCAGCCTCCGCTTCTCGCCAGCCCATCTTCCGCTGGCAATAGCCGCTGTTTAACCGTGATTGCATGATCACGGGACTTTTGCTGGCGCACATTTTCCTTGTTACAGCCCAACCTCGCCCGTTGCCTCCTGATTTCGCCTAAGCATCGTGATCAAGATCCATCAACCCGCTGCTCAAACTGTTGCCGGGCTCTCCACCTGCTCTTGATCTGTCGGCACACCTCGTAAAACTAACTCCAGTTCAGCACCCTCAGCCGCCTTCACCATGTCAGGCTGGCCGACCACTCAGCACCCGCCAGGCGTTGTTTCTCAGCACGCTCCGCCGCCTTCATACGCCTATCCACCCAGTAAGCCTCTCTTTCGTTTTCGTCCCGCAGCGGCTTCTGGAACATCCAAGTATCTGACTTCTTCCGCAGACCCTGCGTTTATTCCAGTCCAGGTGCGACAGGGCTTCAGTCCGTACGCTGCACCTCCGCCACCGCCATACAACCCGTACGCATCAAGTCCCGCTCAGAGCCAGGCCTCTACTCCCTCAACCACGACGAATGCATCTCCATCAGCACCTGTAGAACAACCCAAGGGAGCCAAGACCGAGTGGCCAGAATCAGTCCGACGATATGTCCAGCGGTCTTTTCATCCTGAAAACGACGATGCCTCCGTCTCTCGCGCGGAGCTTGAGGCCAAGCTGAAAGACACAATCGGCAGTGCTAAAGAGAACAACTCGCTCTACACTATTGATTGGGATAACATGCCTCTGCCCCAAGCCTTGGTGAGAGCTGACCGTGAGGCACTGCTTAAGCTTCGCCATACCTCGTTGACCACGCCGATATATGCCGACGACTCTTTCAATCCCAGAAAGCGCAAGTCGAATGATTTTCCAAACAATGATGCATCGGTGCCGCCTTGGCACTCTACTAACTCAGGCCGATCCCTCGAGGATCGCATTTCGTATTCCCCCGACAAGCGGGTAGCCCTCGATGACAGTAAGTTCCAGAAAGAGGCCAACAAGCGGAAGCGCCGTTTCGAAAACGAATACAAGGCGGCCAATGTAGCGTCGGCCAGCCCAACTCCGCCATCATCCGGCCCCATCGTCGGCACCTCTGAAACCCTTGAAAAGAAGTATCTCCGCCTCACTGCCCCCCCTATTCCGTCCAATGTGCGACCCGAGAGAGTTCTCCGTCAAACGTTGGATTTGTTGAAGAAGAAGTGGAGAAAGGAGAGCAACTATTCGTACATTTGCGACCAGTTTAAATCTATGCGTCAAGATCTTACAGTGCAGCGCATCAAGAACGAGTTTACTGTTTCCGTCTATGAAATTCATGCCCGGATTGCCTTGGAGAAGGGGGACATCGGTGAGTATAATCAGTGCCAGACCCAGTTGCGATCGTTGTATGCAATGGGCCTCAAGGGAAACCCCATTGAGTTCAAGGCGTATCGTATTCTCTATTTCATTCACACGGCCAACCGCACCGGCCTGAACGACACCCTGGCAGATCTAACAGCAGCGGAGAAGGAAGAGAAGCCCATCAAGCACGCGCTCGACGTGCGGTCGGCGCTGGCGCTGGGCAACTACCACAAGTTTTTCCAGCTATACCTCGACACACCCAACATGGGTGCATATCTCATGGATATGTTTGTCGCCAGGGAGCGCCTTGCAGCTCTGTGCAACATTTGTAAAGGGTGAGTCGTCATCAACACCTACATCCTCCTCGTCCGGTTTCACCGCTAACGTTTGCCACTAGATACAAACCTGACATCAAGCTGCGCTTCATCACTGAGGAACTCGGGTTCGAATCAGATGCTGATGCTGCTCAGTTCATTATTGATTACCAGGGGCAACATCTTCTTGAAGACCGCACAGAGTGCATTGCGTTCCTGACTGGTAAAGCCAATAACCTCTTTGAGAACTCTAGAGCCTCGGCTTTCCGGAAAGTGGACATCAAGGGGCAGATTTAACTTTGTTGCTCCTTGTCACGTTGCTCATTGTCACGTTGCTCAGGCGCCTTTTCTTCCTCTCCGCACCTGTTTTTTTTTCCTGCATGTGGCTCGCATCCGCCAGCGTTTTTTTTCGTTGCATTTCCTCTTCTCTACCTCTAAAGATTGCAACCTACCCCTGATACCTAACGATAGCATCTCGCCGATTGCGGCGAGGATTCAAAAAGTCTCTTGTTTCTTTGGACCTGTTTCTTTGGACCGCGTCTGTTGAGACACCGATTTCGCATGACGAGTCGTTTCATTCTCCTCCGCACGGTTCAGCACTGAGCAGTCAATACTCTCTGTTCCCGCTCGGGGAATGGGGCAGGCTTTTGCCAGTCACCTTGATTACGGCGATGCCCTCTTGACACGATTTTGTCTTCTAACTTGACACGCCAGATCTCTGCTTCCGCTATAAGCAGAACATCACTTGATCCATAGTAGCAACTCCAACCAGTTGGATGTTGAAAGGAATTTGGATGATATGTGACGATTTGTTTGCGCCAAACTGCTCCCTTGGCGAGAGCGGATATGGCGTTTTGGCTTCATCATCATCACGGTCGGACTATAGCCTTGGGAAGTTTAAGATGGTGTTTGGCGTTGGTAGTATTTTCTTATTTTTGCAAAGCCGTTTGGGCCATGACTTTGCAGAGGCCTTTCCGGCTTTGGTTGCACATATATTACATAGTCGGAGCAGCAATCAATTTATCAACCTTGAATTTTCCCATGACCTTTTTTGTCACTGTGTTGAGCGGGGCTGTTGTTAACCTGAGAAGAGATATCAAATGGGAATGACATGATAGGCAACATCAACATGCTCTACTCCGTATTGTATTGTCCTGCGACGTGAAGAGACCAGGAGAATAGAGTTGAAACAAGCACGGAGAAATGAAATGCTCTGGCGCAATCGATAAGTTGCCGGAGCCGTTGCGTAGCGCAACTCCTTGTTCAATGGCCTGGAAGACTCGTGCGTTTCACCATCGGGAGGCCTGTGATGGGTGGCGCTAAATAGAAGCATGCAGACAGGGGGTGGAGGAGGAGCTGATGGCCGCTAGGGATTTTGCAAGCAGCTGAGAGTAGCTGAGTGTGTATATTGAGAACACGACATGTAGGTATCAAGGTGTAAAAAGAACCATTCCATCTTTATACAGCTCCAAGGGCAGATAAATATAACATCAAGTCGGATGAGCATGAGTACATCAGGCTTTGTGGTCCATCTCTCTGTCTGTCTGTGGTGGCATGGAGATGTGCACTAACACAAGAACTCGAGTCAATATCTGCTAAAACGGGACCATCTAGTCATGCCAAAGTAAAAGGGGGGGGGGGGAACCAGTTTTCTCTCTCTTCCATTGCATGCACGGTATGTAAAAACTGTGGCAGGAAGAGCAGAATGGTGTGAAGCAAGGGAAATGAATTAAAATGAAGTGATGTGAAATAAGAGGAAATGGGTGCTCGACGGAGGTAACAGTAACACTGGTGCCGTGATTTCAGCCTCGCCGGCGCAGGCTGGCGCTGAGCACACTTGGGCCCCCAGGCACAACACAAGGATTCGACGCTTGATTGGGAGATGTGACGATTATATGTACCTCCTAGTATATGAACTGTCGGGTGCTTCTATAAATAAGGCCCCAGAATTCAATGTCGTTGAAGATGTGTCCTATTGTGTCTACTACATCAACGTGTACATATAAGTTCTGTGGGTACAAGCACTTGCAAGGTGCATGTGCCTCTTCCTGTAGGTTACCAGCCGCTCGGGAACAGGGCCGTGAAGACTGCAACTCAGCCAGACGTCATGCTGATGAGTGAATACGCAACCGAGAGAGGAAAAAAGAAAAGAAAGATGCAACACGGTTGTTGGATCCAAGCTTCTCGTGGGAAAGGCAGCATGGAACCCTTGCTGCCATGTTCCCTCCCTTGGCCGTTGCGCAGCGCCCCATTGGCAGCTCTGGGCGCTCTGCTCCAGGGCTCGCGGGCCTATGGACAGCGCTTGGACGCTGGCCGCCCCCACTGTAGCCCGCCAGCGCCCCCCTCGGCGGCCCCCGTGTACGCCCACCTGGAGCCCCGGCTGCTCAGGCTCTCACGTTGCGACAGGCCAGGGCAGGCTTACTGCAGACGACGAGTGCCTGACCTGACCTGGCCTGGCCTGTACGAGGCCCTCGATTGCTCGTAAATGGCCGTGGCGGCGGCTCCCTGGTTCTGTCCATATTTTTCATGGCTTCATGTTCTTTTTGCCCGGGCTGTCTCACCACGCACGCTGTTGGGTACCTGCTTGGGGGTCGCACGAGGCACCTGGGAGTGAAGCGAGGGTCTCTCATTGGTACTGTCGGGTGGTACATGGGCGTGCGTGTACCTGCGTGTACCTTGCTCGTGCAACCAGACGTCCACCGGTACGGTTGGATACAAGCATGGGATTGGCCCCTCTGTCTTGTCTCCCTCCCACCCACGGCTTGCATCCATTGGTAAAGGGCGTTTTTGTCCAGTAAAGGCCCTCCATAGTACTCATTTGAATCCATCCATTCTTTTCCCCCCGTCCACATCTGCTCCAGCCGCCTCACCCGGCGCCATCCAACCATTTTTTTGCCGTCCGCTTGATACTATCATTGAAATCCC
>MDJU01000528.1:0-22448 GCA_001721665.1 Trichoderma pleuroti
TACCGAGTGCGAATTGATTCACCACCATTCAGATCTCAGTCGATCCGAAAGGCCGCAGGTCCGGCCTCTATCTCTCTCTCTCTCTCTCTCTCTCTCTCTCTTCTGTACATACCTTGGCACGCAGGGCTGCATGACAATAACAACACAATACAAAATATCTGCGCAAATCCACTCTGCGGGTCGTGTATGCCCCTTCAGCCATACGGGATGGAAGCCATCTGTAAAAGCTGTAGAGAGTCTAGCCCTCGCCTGGCAGGCAAAGGAGTAAAAGAGCCGAGTCGAGTTGAGTCGAGTCGAGGGTGTGCGTTGGGAGGCGACGCGGCAGCCCGGGATCTAGGCGTGGGCGCCACGAGCGTCTGGTGCGAATCACACAATCTCTCGTTTCGTTTCTTTTTTCGCTTTATTTAACCCAAGTCGTTCTCCACCACCCTTGGGACAAGGCTACATGGCCCATCAGCCATGTGATCTGGAGACGCCCGAATGTCGTTTGTCTCGCCAGATCCACACCCAGGACAAGAGCATCGGCGATTGCCAAAGAGGGAGGATTTGGCATGTACTCGTACCACAATGGATGGACGGGCGTGTGTGTCGCAATTCAACGAGGCAGTCTAGGCAAGGAGAATGGCAAGGGGAGGGGGCTTGCTGCCGGACACACACACACACACAAGGACAATGTACAAGTACTCGTATGGAGCATCGGTAGTGCCACCCCTGGATGATGATGGAAGAAGGAAAAAATAGAACAGAGACGACGATATCCGTAGGCGAGCGGAACGTGTCCGTTGGCGGGCTCATGCTCGATCGGTCGACGTACAGATACAGATCCATCCCTCTCCGGCAGGGCCAGGCAGGCATCCGAGCCCTTGTGCGAATGAAGCTTGTCGCGGAAGACGAGAAAAAAACTGCGGGCAAGGGGGTCTAGCCTTGCCATGCCATGCCATCATTTCACCGTCTAGCCTGGGTCGGGGATAGATGGCGATGCTCGGACGAGGACGAGTGTCTATTCGCGCGTGGATCATCAGCCTCCCGACCCCCCTCCCCCTTGCTGGCGCCCCATTGTGAGATGAGACTTGATCCCCTGACGGCTTTCCAACTAGCCCAAGGGAACACAAGAGGGCCAAAGTACTCACAGTACGGATCTCCAACGTCGCGGACTGTGGCGCTAATCTCGACTCTCGACTCTCGACTCCGGGGGGGGACCCAAGGGCCTTGTTCAGATTGGGCTCTTCGCGCCGGCCGGCCACGGGCACAAGACAGCGCCAGCCAGCCAGCCAGAGGCACAGCGATGGCGCGAACAATTTGGCCGGCTGTCCTAGTGTGAGATGCTAGCACCAAAGATAATCTCCTAGTCCAGAGCCGTGCCACGGAAGATGTGTGGAAGCCTTTTGGACTTGCTGCGGGCTAGGGCCAACGGGGAGAGGCATCCGGCGAGTAGTGGTTATCTAGACCTGTACTGTACATACATGGCTAGCCAGGCTGCTCAAGGTGATGATGGGCGAAGCAAGACAGGACACGCCCAGAGCCCGTTTGCGGAGTGCCAAGATGGATGGCTTACTGCTGTATTCGCAAAGAAGGGGGCATGGAGTGATGAGAGAGCCGACTTACAGTATTAGTCGATACAGGAATGGATCAGAAACGCGCAGTATCGTATCCACCGGCTCGACCAACGCCTTTGCTGCAGGACTCTCTCGCTTTCTATCGCTTCCTATTGGAAAGGGCCCCAAGAGGCAAACTGAAAGGCGGAGTCGGCAGCGCCTGGAGATGCATCTCGGATGGGCAGTGTTGCGCATCGCCAGGCCCGTTGTCGCGACCCGATTCATACATGTATCGTAGATTCCACCAATCCGTCCAAGCAGAAGGCGAAACAACCTGAATCAGCACAGCTTCAGCCTTCCAGAAGCTGGTGCTGACGGATTAGCCCTATTCCATACATGGCCGTACCTGGCCATTGATTGACCACCATCCCCATGCAGGCACAAATGGCAGCCGGAGTGAGCCTCGCTCTTCGGACGAACCACAAATACCCCCCCCCTCCGCAGCGCCCCAAATCCCAGAAGCCTCGTGGGCAATAAACCGACCAAAGTCCGCGTGGATTTGCCCTGCCCTTGACGTCTCCATTGTACAGTACGAGCACTCAACTCGGACAAAATACATGGGCTTTTTTTCCTTCTTCTGTTTCCTAGCGCAGTGGGGATGCGAGGCCGGGGAGATGGCGGATTTGCCCATTAGCAGCAGTTCGTGACCGGGGGTGGGAGATGCGGAAACGAAAAGCCTCACAGGGTCCGGGCTGGAATTAGCGCCGAGGAGAAAGGAAAAAACAAAAAAAAAACTTGATCAAATGTCTTTTGCCGTGATTCTCTCAGCGTGTGGGGGGGGGGGGGAACGGAACATATGTATGTATCGCTACTTGAGCTCCGTGTTCTTGCTGCCCGCCATGCATGTCCTGCTTGATACGCTCTACTTGGAGCAAGGCCGTGTGGGCTGGACTTGGCTCGCTAAGTAAGTAGGTAGCAAGGTGATTCAAGGAAGTACGAGCATGTACAGTACAACTGTCGTAAGGATTCATCTGCTGCGCTGCGCTGCGCTGTGCTATAGACACGCCCGTGGGCATCATGGATGGCCAGTCTCGATGCCAGCAGCACAGCTCGGATCCCTGCTTGCTCGCTCGTCTGCTCTCGCAGCTCGAGTCAGATTTTGGCCAGATTCCAGGCAGTTTCTGGGCAAATTTGCCTGCCAATGTACTCGTACATGTAGGATACGGACACCTGCGTGCTGATACGAAATACGTTGCTCTCGGACGGACGACCAATGGAGATGGACCGCGTGTTATTCGACTTGTTGCAACCAACACTCACAAATCATGAGACGATGCGCATGCAACGGGGCATCTGTTCAGCGCGGCTATCGTCGCGAGACCACTGGCGAGACCTTTTCAGCTTCTCCATGCGCAGACGCTGTGTGCTGGCGCAGAAATAGACGCCCGTGGATGGCTGGGCTTAGCGCTCGTGTTACACACTCTTGAGATGATCCTCCAGGTCCAGTTTCACACTCCCCGTTTGCGAGCAGGGCTGGCTGTGATCCCTGCCTATGCCTCTAGGCGTGCGATTTGGCCCTGTTGACCATGTTGGTCGTGCCTCATCCTTTGCAGGCATCTGGAGAGAGTTGCCCAGCGGAAATGCCGAATACAGCATTCACACCAAGAACCGGGTACAAGTACCGCCGCCTGGGGGATAGTACGGTAGATCCGCAGCTGTTGGGCCAGTGCCGTCCAATCCGCCTCGCTGTGGTCGAACAAAGTTTACTGTCCGATAGGAATTGCACTCCGGAGGAGCATAGTACGGCAGCAGAAGCCGCTCGCGAATATGCGTGCCAATAGGCGTGCTGGGGGGGGGCGTGGACCATATAGTACCACCTCAGTTATCATGCAACCAGCCTTGACGATCCTGTACTCGTATCTCTCGCTGGATGACTCAATGCTATAGTACTTGGATTCTCGTCAAAGGATCGTCAATGTCTAGATACTGGAATGTAACATTCCGGGGAGATGACGCCGGAAAGTCAAGCCGATGATTGTTTCTTGAAGCTCGCACGAGATTGTTGGCATCAAGACGAGTACAGCGGCGATTTGGTAAGCAGCCCTACCTACTACCTAGGTATGGAGAGATGCACCAGCCACACTTTGCACCAGCCACGACCTGTCTCGTCGTCCTGCTTCCATACAACCCCCGATTCGCTGTGGCGCTGCGCAAAAGATGACAGACAGCACATGGCGATCCAGCCAGTCGACGACAGCGCCGGTTGCGTTTGACGACTGCCAGAGCGCAAACCCGCGAGTCCGTGCGAGCCGTCTAGGGGCTCCTCCGCTGTGAGCAGAGCAGCTGATGCTGCCGCCTCCCTCCATCGCCTCTCTCCCCCAATGAGTCGCCTGGCACGTGCCGGCCTTCTCCGAACGCTTCTGCGGCCTCACCAGCTCCCGAACCACGGCCCGACATGACGCTGCCAATGGTCGCATTGCTATGGCTGGGCTGCTCGCTGCTGTGGCCGGTCGGCGCCATGCGCTCGGACTATCTGGCCCAGCTGCGGCAGGACACGGTGGACATGTTCTATCACGGGTACAGCAGCTATATGGAGCATGCCTTTCCCGAGGACGAGGTGGGTTGTTTGTCATCCATCAGACGTCGTGTATGAGTACATAGAAAGGTAGCTGACCAGTATATTTTTTTTGGTAAATCATCTAGCTGCGTCCAATATCGTGTGCTCCCCTGACGCGAGATCGAGACAATCCCGGGCGAATCAGCTTGAACGATGCTCTGGGCAACTACTCCCTGACTCTGATAGACAGCCTGTCCACGCTTGCGATTCTGGCCGGTGGCCCGCAGACGGGCTCATACACTGGACCACAGGCTCTGAGCGACTTTCAGGATGGCGTGGCCGAGTTTGTGCGCCACTACGGCGATGGCAGAGGGGGACCTTCTGGTGCTGGGATACGTGCTAGAGGCTTCGACCTAGACAGCAAAGTCCAGGTGTTCGAGACAGTCATCCGGGGCGTAGGCGGCCTCCTGAGCGCACACTTGTTCGCCATCGGGGAGCTGCCCATCACCGGATACAAGCCGAAGCCGGAGGGAATCGCAGGCGATGACCCCTTGGAGCTGCCTCCCATCTCGTGGCCGAACGGACTAAAGTACGACGGCCAGCTGCTAAGACTTGCCCTCGATCTTTCCGAACGACTGCTTCCTGCTTTTTATACCCCAACCGGCATCCCATATCCTCGGGTCAATCTCCGCAGCGGCATCCCCTTTTACGTCAACTCCCCTCTCAACCAAAACCTGGCCGAGGCAATGGGGGAGCAAGGCGGCCGTCCAGAGATTACCGAGACCTGTAGTGCTGGGGCTGGGAGCCTGGTTCTTGAGTTTACCGTCTTGAGCAGACTCACGGGAGACCCTCGGTTCGAACAAGCTGCCAAGCGAGCCTTCTGGGAAGTGTGGCATCGCAGGAGCGAAATCGGCCTGATCGGTAACGGCATCGACGCCGAGCGAGGGCTGTGGATTGGGCCCCATGCGGGTATCGGTGCAGGCATGGACAGCTTCTTTGAATATGCGCTCAAGAGTCACATCCTTCTCTCTGGCCTTGGTATGCCCAACGTTTCTACGTCTCGCAGACAGAGTACGACCAGCTGGCTGGATCCAAACTCCCTTCACCCCCCTCTGCCGGCTGAGATGCACACGTCAGATGCCTTTCTCCAAGCATGGCATCAAGCTCACGCCTCGGTCAAGCGGTACTTGTACACCGACAGGAGCCATTTCCCCTATTATTCAAACAATCATCGGGCCACGGGCCAGCCATATGCCATGTGGATCGATAGTCTGGGAGCCTTCTATCCGGGGCTTCTGGCTTTGGCGGGCGAGGTTGAGGAAGCCATCGAGGCGAACCTTGTCTACACGGCCCTGTGGACTCGGTATTCTGCATTGCCTGAGCGCTGGTCAGTTCGCGAGGGTAATGTTGAGGCAGGCATCGGCTGGTGGCCCGGAAGACCCGAGTTTATCGAGTCCACATACCACATCTACCGTGCGACCAGAGATCCTTGGTACCTTCATGTCGGCGAGATGGTCCTCCGCGACATCATGCGTCGGTGCTACGCTGAATGTGGCTGGGCCGGGCTTCAGGATGTTCAGACGGGCGAGAAGCAAGACCGCATGGAGAGCTTCTTCTTGGGAGAAACGGCAAAGTACATGTACCTGCTGTTCGATCCAGATCACCCGCTAAACAACATGGATGCCGCCTATGTCTTTACCACAGAAGGCCATCCGCTTATTATACCAAAGAGCAAGCGAGGGAGCCCCAGCCGAGAGAATGCTCGTAAAACAAAGAAGAGCAAAGACGTCGCAGTCTACACCTATTATGACGAAACTTTTACAAACTCTTGCCCTGCGCCAGCAGCGCCCCTGGAGCACCATTTGATGAGTTCAGCCACTGCGGCCAGGCCAGACTTGTTTGCCGTGTCTCGGTTCACAGACTTGTATAGGACGCCCAACGTGCATGGCCCTCTGGAGATGGTCGAGATGCGTGACAAGAAGAAAGGACGAGTGGTCGGATACAGGGCCACTTCCAACCACACCATCTTCCCGTGGACTCTTCCCCGAGCATGTTGCCCGAGAACGGAACATGCGTTGCTCCCCCCGAGCGCATCATCTCGCTGATAGAGTTTCCGGCCAACGATCTTAGCAGCGGCATAGCATCGCGGTTCGGCACGCATCTCTCGTGGCAGACGCATTTGGGACCGACGGTCAACATGCTAGAAGGATTGAGACTCCAGCTCGAGCAAGTGTTGGACCAGACCTCGGGGGATTACAAGTGGAGGATTACGCACATTGGCAATACTCAGCTGGGGCGCTATGAAACCGTCTTCTTTCACGCCGAACACATCAAGCATCTCAAGGACGAGGTGTTTTCCTGCAGGAGAAGGAAAGACGCGGTGGAGATTGAGCTGCTCGTGGACAAGCCAGAAATGAGCAACAGCACGCTTGACTTGTCCGAAGAACTACTCGACCAAGACATGGATGACATGATGGACAACGACACGATCAACGGGGAAAATCTAGCCTCGAACTCGTTGTTCCAATCACTACTCCGCGCCGTGTCCTCCGTCTTCGAACCCGTCTACACAGCCATCCCGGCGTCAGACGCCAGCGAGGGCACCGCCAAGATATACAGCTACGACGCATACACGTCGACCGGGCCGGGCGCGTATCCCATGCCGTCCATCCCAGACACCCCCATCACCGGCAACCCGTTTTACAATGCGAAATACCCGGCCTTCAACTTCCCCTGGTCGACCGTGTATCTCGCGGGTCAGGCCTGCGACGGACCGCTCCCTGCGGCGGCGCCGCGCGAGCATCAGGTCATCGTCATGCGCCGCGGAGGCTGCTCCTTCAGCCGCAAGCTGGACAACATCCCGAGCTTCTCGCCCCACGACAAGTCGCTGCAGCTGGTCATTATCCTCGACGAGCCGCCGACGAGCCCAGATGGCGCCGACGAAGACGACGACGACAACGTGGTCCGCGATAGGGGGGACCTGCCTCGGCCGCTGCTCGATAGGCAGCAGACGACGCCAAAGGGCATGAAGCGCCTGCACGGCATCCCCATGGTCCTCATGAGGGCCGACCAGGGCGACTACGAGCGCTTTGGCAACGCCGCGGGCGTGGGCATGAGGAGAAAGTATCGGGTCGAGAGCCAGGGGCTCGTTGTGGAGAATGCCGCCGTCTTGTAAGGTTGGCATTCGGCATATACAATACTTGACAGTTATATATATATATATATATAAGGAAACAAGTTACAATATCACACGCATACATCAGCATTTTTTTTTTGCATAGATGGGCATGAGCGTTGCAGAGAATGAAACTTGAAGAGGAGTTTGTGGAGTCTAATATCTGGAAAATAGGGCATCACCGAATCAACTAGATAGAATACGACATGATGAAAAGGTATTTGAACATGTTTACGACCTTGACCATGGCCAAATCTATAGAATGAAATGAAATATCAACGTACTGCCACCAGTCGAGAAGCGTCACTGACGATGCAACTACCGGCTCGGAGCCACGTGGGAGCACCTTGATACACGTAAAATAAAAAGCAAAAGAGAAGAGTTTCATTGCACAAAAGTCCCTAGCCGTGATTATTAAATATGCCCACCTTCATCCCAACAATTTTCCATTCCCAACGTCTCCCATTTTCTTCTTCTTCTCTCCGTAACCCACGCGTCATCGTCGCAGATTCATTTCCTTTTGTTCCCCCTCCGTAAAATCCTTGGCAAGCGCAAGGTGGTCTATGTCA
Source organism: Trichoderma pleuroti (assembly GCA_001721665.1). Lineage (NCBI taxonomy): Eukaryota > Fungi > Ascomycota > Sordariomycetes > Hypocreales > Hypocreaceae > Trichoderma > Trichoderma pleuroti. Next base: position 7,837 of record MDJU01000528.1, read on the forward strand.
TATATATATATATATAAAACGTATAAGTAGGAATGAGGACAGAGCACGTCATCCAGTCGCCATTCCCGTTGAGAGAAAAAAAACGCTTTCCATAGTCTATTGGTTTTTTGATTGTAATTTGCGAAAGAAAACCCCCATATTGGAAAAAAAAAAGTTAAAAAAAAAATGTCAAGGAGATGTATATAAGATGATTTTTAAGGAAAAAAGAAAAGGTTCAAAAGAAAAGATCCAAGCAAACAACTTTTGATGCATGTAAAAGCGTGCCGATAAAGAGGACCACAGGAGTCAGAATCACAGTCCCCCCAGCATGAGAAGAATCGTCCGTCTTTGCGCCTCGAGTCGATGTGGGAAAAAAAAGAGCACCGAGAAGATGGGAATGTTTCGTCCGAGGAGAGAAGACTGCTAGTCGACTAAGGCTAGTGGTGTTGAGAAGATTGCTTTCCAATCATGTCGTCTTGTGTGGGATGAATGGCGCCGCTTATGGAGAGAATAGGACATGAGGGCTTTTTCTCGAGAAGGATTTATGGGTTCTCAATGAGGATAGTAGTAGGAGCGCTGAGCTTCGCGCGGCCGTTGAGGCCAGGAATCTCGAGAATGAAAAGGTAACCAATGACCTGACCCTTGAGCTGGTGAACAAGATCCGCCGCCGCTGCCGCCGAGCCACCTGTGTGCGAGTTAGCATCTTGATGTCTGCGGGCGATGTGCCGAGGCAGGGGAAAGGATGGGCCATGGGCGCACAATGCGTGCCAATGGGGTTCACGAGATGTGGAATCGTGCAATGTGATGATGGATACCTAGGGACTTCAGACTTACCCGTCGCAATGATATCGTCAACAATCAACACCTTCTGCCCCTCCTTGATGGCGTCCTGCTGCATCTGGAACAGGTCCTTGCCGTACTCCTTGACATACTCGGCAGTGACGCAGGGGCCGGGCAGCTTGCCCTGTTTTCTGACGGCGGCAAAGCCCACGCCGAGGCGCAGAGCCAGGCCAGGGCCGAAGAGGAAGCCGCGGGCGTCGAGGCCGACAATGACATCGGGCTTGCTGGCGCCAAAGGACTGGGAGATTTGCAGCTCGAGGGCCGACAGCAGGGTGGCGTGGGCGTCCGGGTTGGCGAAGAGGGGCATGATGTCGACGAAGTCAATCCCCGGGATGGGGAAGTCGGGGAACTCGCGCAGCGTCTTGCGCAGGCTTATCTGTGCACCGGCGAGTTGGGCGGCGGCGGAGGAGGCGGCGGAGGGCTGTCGTCCCGAGGCATCTTGGCTTGTGGAGGAGGAGGAGGTGGTGATGTCCTGAGGCTCAGTGGAGGCGGACATGGTGAGGAGAAGAAGGAAGGAAAAGAGAAGGGGGGAAAGGAGAAGAAGGAAGAAGAGGAAAAGAGGAGGTGAGAGAGAGTCAGAGGAGGTTAGGCAGACAGGATGCAGACAGCAATAGGAGCAGACTTCTGGGGTGGTGTGAATTTTTTGTTTTGGGGTGGCAGGATAAGCCGAGATAGCACGAAACGGGAATTGATTTTTTTTTCTTTTTTTTTTCTCGTCTACGTCTACTACGGTACAGTATGGCGGCGGGCAGCGCAGAGAAGAGCGCGCGCAAAAAAGGAGGGGTGGTGTGTACTTTTTTTTTTTCCTTTCCTTTTTCTGGTGCTTGTGTCTCTCCTTCCTCCAGCTTTTTTGGTGGGGAAACCATGTACAGTACATGCAAAAGATACACAAAAACTCATTCACAGCTAGCAAGAGCAAAGCAAAGCGCAGCGCAAATGGGGAATGAGGAACGGAGGGGGTGCACACATCAACAGCAACAGCACAGCACAGCACAGCACAGCACAGCACAGGAAAGGCACGAAACGATGCGATACGATGGTGACTGCAGCTTGTGTATCAGAAACATTGAGCTACGGCTGCACCTGCTCCGTACCTTGGTCCAGATGACCCCGTCGGTACCTGCTCCATGCAAGCAAAAGCAATGGCCCATCAAGTCTCGGGCCGGTAGCCAAGCGCTGGGACATGCCTGTCGCCTCCGAGGAATTATGGAGTACCGAGTACTTTGCTCAGCGCTCGGAGGAGCAACGTGGCCGTCACAAGCAAATGGAAGCTGCCAAACAAGTTTCGCCCATGCCTACCTACCTAGGTACCTAGTAGTACTAAGCTTCTCGGTACGAGTGATGATGCGACTGTACTGTACACCTCAGTGCCGCGACCAGCTGCTGTCCTCGTACCTATCCAGGTACCGGTTGGGGCATGAGACGGTACCTGCTCTCGGCCGTTGTGGTGCGCAAGTACATTCCCAACGCCGCAAGCTACCTGTACATACATCTAGTACCTTACAAGCAAGCCAACGGCCAAGTTCCAACCTACTGCAAATGGACCGCCGGGCCGCCGCTCAGCTCCCAAGTCGCGTCAACTGTCGGTGTGTTTGCTGGTCTGGGCTGGAGCTTTCCATTCGTTTCATCTTTTGGCTGCTAGCATTGACTTGACTGGCTCAGCCGCCCGGATAAAATCACTCAGGTTCCATCTGCACCAAGCATCGGGACTACTGTGCGCACTCCTCCCCAAGCCGGCAAAGGCTGCGTGCGCGATAATCATCCTAGCACCTGGTGGTAATGACAAACAAGCCGGCCATCGACCTGCTATACCGGGCATTGCCAGGTACCAAGGTACTATAGTACTAACCTGTGGTGCTGTGCCGTGCTGTGCTGCGACAAAGAATGGATGAGGCTGGTCACTGCCGAGCCGGGCCGTTTTTTTTTCTGTTGCAGCCCGATATGATGCTGGCGAGGAGGAGCATCAATGCCCGGGACCTCCGTAAGATTAAGGTGGTAAGCCATGTTATGCTAATGCTAATGCCATGCCATGCCATGCCATGCCATGCTTTGCTGTGACACTAGATAGAGCAAGTTCCATATCTATCCATGGCTACAGCTGGATGTGCTGGATAGTGATAGTAGTGCTGCAATCCAGTCCCATCTTTATCTTGCAGCATCTACCTGCCTACCTACCTACCCATCTACACTATCTACTCTGTACGGTATCTGCCTCATGGACCAGACCAGCTCCGTCCAGACACGGCCGCTATTCCGATCCGTCGCCCTCGCTGGCAAGCAGAGCAGCAAATGGCGGGCCAAGACGCCGCCCAGGCGTGAGATTCATTGGCCGCAGAGGCACCGCGCGAATGATGTGCATGTACTCTGTACGTATTACAGCACACCTTGCTTGGGAGCCCCATCGGCCGCAGCTTTAGCATGCATCGAGACTGAGACTGACTGACTGCCTCTGCATCGATGGCTACTCCGTGCTCCGTATTGAAAGAGTCTCTGCGTTTGCCCTTTTTCACCTCGCTTGGCCCCTTGTTTCGCCCTGGTTCGCCCTGTGTCAACTTGTCTTGTCGCCGTATTATAAGTCACGATAGCAAGTGGGTGTTGTGTAGTATCTACTATTGTGAATGAGCCCGAGTGCAAAGCGACATGTCATGGCCCTTGGGTAATACTGCGTGCTCCGTCCTCACCCATCATCTCCTTCTTGCTGCACGTTTATTCACCGTCTGTCTCGTCAGCCGTGTGTCGGTCTGGAACTGTGCTGTGCTGGCTGTGCTGGCTGCATCTCGTAAACAACACACACACACACACACACACACACACCCATTCTCTCTCGCCGTCCAATATCAAGATAAGGCTGGCACATGTTGCGCAAAGCCAAAGCTTACCCACCTCCACAAACGCATCCGTGTCACCACCTCATCGTCCCGTCTCCCCGATGTGGCTTGTTCTCACAGGTTCGTGCTCCGTAGAAACCTTTGACCATGGCCGGCAACGACTGGCCACTGGCAACGACTTTTGAACTCTAAAGGGCCCAGCCAGCCTTCTCCCTCTGTTCCCGTCATCCGTTTTCCCACCCCTCACTTTTGTGGCACGTTCCTGTCGTAACCGTCGTACGCCTATTACACAATCGATGGCGTGAGGACCCCATGCCGTGCCTATTAGCTGCTCCGGCCTTTTTTTTTTTTTTGCTCTTGCGTGCGACCGTGCCATGCTGGCCTCTTTTTTCTTTTGGTTTGTTTTTCCTTCTGGCGGCTATATGCTCTCGAGGTGGCAATGTGTACTGTGCTTACACGCTTACACACACAGAGAGAGGATGAATTATTATTACAGCACGAATGTCTCTGGGGAATCAACCCCAAGGCCGAGCCTATGAGTCAACGCCCAGCTGCATTTCGAAATGCAACCAGCCACGCCAAGGCCATGCTATTCTCCCTCTACCAGCCGCCCATTCGTCCATCTCCTGCTCCATCCATCCATCCATCCATCCATCCCAATCGATACTTTTTGCTGCCTTGTGTGCTTTATACGTTGACCAGGTTTCATCCGCGTACTCGTACCTCTCATTCAAGTCGGCACAGAAAGTATACATACGGCTTCAGCACAGCCCAATGCATCCCAGCCCACACAAAGTGGTTTGGTTATAGTTATAAATACTACCAGGTACTCATCCATAGCTGCCTGTTCCTCAGCATTGTGGAATCATCCATCTGTCTCTGCAGCCTAAAAGCAAACTCGTCTCATCTTACATGGCCGTGTTTTTTTTCTTTCCTTGCTCCATTCTTCCCCAACCCCCAACACACCCCGCCAGCGTTTCTATCAGCGCCACAACGCATTAGCCTCATCACCTCATTTGCTCACTCGTCTGCAAACATTGCGCAAGGCGGTGAATTTGTTGAAATTGACATTATATAATAGCATCTAGGCCAAGTAAGCTTCATACACCAAAAAAGTGCCGAGGAAAATCCATCTTCTCCCCATTCGTCACAATGCATTCATCGTAAAACGTCCAAACTCGGAGAGCTTCATACCAAGCAATCCAATATCCCTTATCGATAAGCCATTATGTAATCAATCCTGCCGGGAAGGGAAATTTTGCTCCTCTCTCAACCCTCAAATCGCATCCTGTGACGACATACAAAACCGCAACAGCAATTACCAAACCACCTCCAAGCAACAAGGAACAACCCCTCACCTCGTATCCTACCTCTCCGTTTTCAAAACAAAAAAAAGACTAGAATATAAAAAAAGGCCATGTCTTTCCTCGGAATCGGTCGTCCCCAGCCCACCTCGGAGCAAAAGAATTGCTGCCGTCGAGGGCGAGATGCGCATGATGGCTGATACCTACAACCGGTACATTCACCTCTCTTTTTTTCTCAATGCGAATTTGGAGAGAATATGTGCTAAATGTGAAACCACAGCCTGCAAAAGACTTGCCAGAAAAAGTGCGTCCCCACCGACTACCGCGAGGGCGAGCTCAACAAGGGCGAGTCCGTCTGCCTCGACCGCTGCACCGCAAAGTTCCTCGACACGTCCATGAAGATTAGCGAAATCATGCAGCAGCAGGGCCAGGCCATGGGCGCCGGACCTCAGGGCGGGTTGTTCTAAACAGGACAGTCCCCCGGTGTAAAGCTATAGGATTACCAAAAAGAAGAAAGAAGAAAAAAACAAGAAAGAGTCAATTGGTATCGACATTGTCTTCGCCCTAGCCGTCAACATGGACGTCATGGGAAATTTGTACGATTATATGGGGAGTTAGTTGCCTGGCGTTTAAAGGGGGGGGGGGGCTTTGATGATGTGATGGGATCATGGATGTATACATGTCATTGTCAAGATGTATAAAGCTATCAAAGACTATACTGAGTGCTGTCCAGGGGGGGGGGCAGCTTCGTCGTCGTGACGAGTCAACAAACATCTCCTCTGCGAAAATGGTATCTATCCTCTTGCAAGAAAGACAAGAAAGCGTAATGAGACATGGAAACGAGTAAAACGCCAATGTTCCATGTATGCCGTATGAATGTAATGTTTTTCCAACTCCAGCCCAATTTTTCAGCAAATGATGATTAAAAACAATTAATGCCAACGAGTTCGAAAGACAAAAAAAAAGAAAGGAGCGAGAGAGAATAAAACTCCAACACGATGTATATACTTGTATCATGATACAGACCTGGTGATATGGGGTCCGGTCCCCACGCCAGTCAGGGTTCTCACAAACCAATGCAGCCAGCTCTCCGTCTCGAGCTGCCTTCTCAGTTCGTCCGCTCGTCTTTCGACGTCTTCAACCTGTCGCTCAAAGTTTTGGATGCCGTCTTCCACGTCGTTGATTTTCTGCACCAGTGCGTTGATCTCGTAATCGAGGCGTGCCGTAAGAATTTCAATCTCCTTGACGCTCTCCGTCAGGCTTGCACGTTCTTCCGCTAGCATTTCGTCCGAGTTGTACTTTACTCGATGATAAATCTCGCTGAGCTGATGGTGCAGATTCTGTATTTCCGCCTTGTCCCTGACTATATTTGTCGTCAAGCAGCTGGACAAACTTGATCTTGTCGTTGACCCAGGGCTCGAGGTCATATACAATGCCATCAATATACTGGGCAAGATGACGAGCATGCACAGCTCGAGCTTCAGCCTCCTCCTCCTCCTCCTCCGTCTCGTCCATCAAGTCGACGAGTTCATCCCAGGACAAGACGGCCTCTTCAGCGTCGCCAAATGACATGCGGCGTGCCCATCTATTCTCATTGACTACTCTCCTTGAGCATAGTTCTGCCATGTCACAACTGCGGCGTCTTGATAGTGCCAACTGCCGGAAATCTGATCTTTCCCGAATACCAGGACAAATGACTTCGATATCGCTCTCGTCACCGATGGATGGTACTGCCGAGGCCGTCCGACGGTGCGAGTACTGGTGCATGTCCGGAGTGAGAATTTCCAACGACCTATCTGATTCTCTTGGTTTCCTTTCATACTCGAGCAGCCGCGAGGCTTTCAAGTCCGCTGTTGACGAGGGTGAAGACACCGCTGCACCTAGTCCAGGCAAAGCGTCGGGGTCTCCCCGTTTGATAGCAGAGAGATACTCCTCCTGCTTCGTCTTCCAAGTAAAGGCTCGGCTCACCACGCGGCAGGGCTCGGCGGAATGCTAAGGGTTTGGTAGTTGGCAGATCCGTTTCCGTTTTCCAAGACATCCTCCTTGGTCGAAATGGACAGCCGCGTTCCGTGGCCTCGTCCCCTGGCGCCAACCACGTCTTTGAAACGTCCAAAGCCTGATCGAGCATCGCTCATTTTCCCGGCAACACTCTTGAACACAGTCTTGTGTAGCGCATCTCTTTCTGCTGGGCTCTCCATCATACTCATGGTTGGACGAAGAGCAGTCCCGACATCTGGAGAATGCAGCTCATCTTTCCGCTTCATATCCAGCTCATCCTCCACTGGTAAGGAGTGCGTTCGTTTTCCGGGCTGGCTACTCGCCTCCGTCTTTGGTAGCGGCGGAACTACATCTTGATCTTGATCATGATGTTCAAGCGGTGTCCGGCGCGGCTTGCCATGCCAAAGCCACTTTGGCCTTTCGCCATATACCAAGCTGGCAAATTTGTCAATGTCCACGGTTTCAATGTCGGCAAGACCGCCCTTGTCTTTTCCAGACACCATGTCAATAACAATCTCTCCCCTTTTTCCTCCAATTTCTGTAACTGTCGACTTGAGGGCCTTTTGTACACCCCAGTCTTCCTTGACCGCCGCCTTCGTGGTTGCCGTGTGCAGTTTGAAGAGTGTTTGCTGGTCCAATCGCCGTGTCCTTTCCAGCTTCAGGGCCTTTTGAAAGTAGGAAATGCCCCGTTTGGTGCTCTCGAGATCAAAGACGTCCTTTGTTACGGGGGCGCCTTGGGAATGCAGCCGGTTCCTCGCACCCAATAGCATCCCCAACAGAGCTGCAACTGTCGATGGCCCCAAAATCCCATCCGTCGGTTCATAGTTGTAGTGCTCGGCCCCAACCTCGGTCCACCAATTGCTAATCGCCTTCTCCGTGACATCGCAAAGCAGGCCGTCAATGTATGCGTGATCCAACTTGTCAAACATGAACAAGGCAACCTGGCAAAGCTTGATAAGTTCCACCACCGACTGGTTGAATGGGATCCGATCACTGGTTCTGTACAGCTGCTGGAATTTGGACTGTGTCGCTTCGGTGGGTTCCGTAAGCGTGAGACCAGATCGCCCTGAACATCCTAGCCGTTTCAAATCTTCATTCACAATAAACAAGTGGCGGTGCTTCCGAAGATCTCCATCAGGCACTGCGATGACGGTGAGCGATGATGGGAAACTGCTGAGGTTGGTGATCATGAGCTCTCCTAGCTCGGTATTCTTTGGTCGCGCATGGTTTTGCTCCGTCTTTTTAAGGTATAAGCGGACTTCCTCGGACAATAGGCTTTCGTCTGCCGGCACCGCCAGCACCCCAACCACGATGGAATCCTTGTCGTTGCCGGTGTAGGTCGTTATAACCAGAGTCGGTGGTTTCCTCGAGCAGGCCCACTGCTCAACAAGATACAGGTCGTAGCCGCAGAGGACGCTTCGTCGCTGGACCACTTCCACGCACGGGTCGTTTTCGAGATACCTGGGGGGGTCAAGACAGTCAGCGGCGCTGCAACCTGCAATCCTGGACCCTCGTCGAGACTTACTTGAAAGCGATGGGATCCGGGAACACCAGGTGTCGCTGCGGCAGAGCGGAGCTGGACGCCGCGGGCCTCGAGTCGACCAGCTGCATCTCGGGGAGAGTCGAGGTGGCCTCTGGCGGAAGAGGTCGAGAGATTCGGCGGTCCAGCTTGGACGTCCCGGAGAAGTCTTCGTCTCGGTAGACCCTCCCGTCCTGGGAGAAGGACGGCATGAAGGACATTGTGGAGTTGGCCAGCCCCTGGAGGCAGGCTAATCAAGGAGCATCTTTGAAGGCAGCAAGAACCAGAACCAGGATCTTGGGCTGGCGATCCTGCAAGTACGGCGCCTGCACGTTGGCTGTGGCTTAGTACGTGTATTCCAGCTGGAAGCGGCATGTGATGTCAGGTGGCAGCGCACTATTCACTACTACTCCGTACTCCAGACCCGAAATACCTTTGGTGCCTTGATTGATGCATCTTGAAGCTGCAGCTAAAGAGCAGCGGCCTGCTTCCGGCTCCAGAGCGGGGCACGCCTGCTCCTTAACGGGGTTCACCGCTGATCCGAGGCTGCTAGTGAGGCCTCTCAGTCATGCTCGTCATTTCGGTTTGTCTGCTCCATAGGTGCCTGCTAGGCAATTAATATACACGAGATGAGGTGGTGACGGTAACATGACCATATCACATAAAACTTCATTTTGCGTGACCAAACGGTTGAATCATTGCAGTATAGTCAATCCTACCATCCCGTGCAGGCATGTAAAACCTGACACAATGAATGAATCACTCCAAGATGCCAAGGTTAGTACTTGCCTACTAGGTAGTCCAGGTACCTGTACTATACCTAAGGTAGTACAGATGGAGCACCAACCTGCACAAGGTGGTTATGCTTATTTGCATAACTCGACAAGGGCATTCCTCCGCCATCCCAATCCTGTGCTGGCTTGGTACAACAGCTATCGATAAGCTTCCCGCGGTACTTAGATGACAACCTCCAACCGACCGCCGTCGGTCAACTTGACACTTGAACCTAACAAAGACTTCTTGGAGATCCCGTTTGCAGGGCAAACTTTCCCTCGTTCGCATCCCGATGACTTATTTTACGAGTTTAACGAACGACTTCATCCAGTAGAATTCCACATTGCTTCATAATCAAGACAATCTGCGAGTGACCATGGCTGCGTTGGGCGGCGACATTGCCTCGCCGTTTGGCCCGCTGCAGGCCGAGCTGGCTCGTATGAGAAGGTCGAATCTTACAGCGGCCATCCAAGATGTTGACAAGATTATCGATTACCTCGTGGCGGCCAGAGAGCAGGTCGCTGCTGGTATGTCATCTTCTCCCCTCACTACAATGACTTTGGATTGTAGCTAACATGTCTTGACTCGGAAGCGGACGCCGATTCCCATCGAATTAGCATGGCAATGACTACACTTCAAAACCCCGTCAAGGATCGCCTCGATGCCATCACCAATGATCTCAAAGATGTCACAAAAGCACAGCGGAGCTTCGGAAAGGCCCTAGACAAGGTACGCCTCTAGACACCATGAACCTCCTGCCTCGCTTGCATGTAAAATGCTGACCTTTATCGTTTCTCAAAAGGCCCTGCCGCATAGGGAACTACCAATGGAAACGGATGCCATGGCCGACCACGCCGGTCTCATAAATCGCGCTATAGCCATGCATCTCGTCCGGGAGGGCCAGTTTTCCGTTGCATCGACCTTTGTCCGCGAGTCACGAGACCAACCCCTCCATTCACTAGACGCCGCCTGGTCTCCTCGGACGGCGCGGACGGACGAAGATGGAGACGATGACATGATACAAGAAGACGGAGTGGAGGAGGAAGGCGGCGGGCACGGGGCCAACGACTATCCCGAAGACCTACAGGGACAGTTTGCAGAAATGTACAGCCTCCTTTCGGAACTGAGAAACAGGAATCTGGGCCCGGCGATCAAGTGGGCGCGCCAAAACAACAGCAGACTGGAGGCGACGGGAAGCAACCTGGAGTTTGAACTCTGCAAGCTGCAATTCGTCTGGCTGTTCAAGGGCCCAGAGGTGAATGGCCTTCCGCCAGATGAGAATAACGGGCAAATGGGCGCGCTGAGATATGCAAGAGAGAACTTTGCCCGTTTTCAAACGAGGCATCTGAAGGATATCCAGCAGCTGTGCGGAGCCATGGTCTTTGCGCCCAACATCGAAACTTCCCCTTACCGGCACATCTTTCAGATCAACTCGGCCTTTGAAGACGTCTCGGCCTCCTTCACCAGAGAATTCTGCTCTCTCTTGGGCCTGTCGGCAGAATCACCGCTCTATGTCGCCGTCACGGCTGGATCCATCGCTCTCCCGCGGCTCATCAAGTACACAACCTACATGAAGGAAAAGAAGACGGAATGGACGACGGAGAATGAACTGGCCTTTGAAACGCCACTCCCGCCATCCATGATCTACCACTCCATCTTTGTGTGCCCCGTCAGCAAGGAACAGACAACAGAGCAGAACCCCGCAATGATGCTTCCGTGCGGACATGTCATTTGCAGAGAGAGCTTGCACAACATGGCCAAGGGCTCGAGGTACAAGTGCCCCTACTGCCCGACCGAAGGCCATTTGAAGGATGCAGTCAAAATCACTCTTTGAATTCCCATCACAGTCTTGTGCTGCAATGATGAAGCGGCAAAGATCTGACATTTCTTCTCTCTTTTTCTCTCTCTTTCTTTAGGAAGGGCTTTCGCGGTGACCATTTTATATAATGACCTACCTCCATCCCCATTTTTCATATCATTACCTTTGTCATATTGTTATTTTGGCTTACCAAAGCGAGGATCATACATTCTTTGGGAGTAATTGGGCTTTTTTTTACGATAACTCGGTGCGGTATCGCGTATGTTTTTTTTTTCCTTCTTCCTTCTTACTGGGTGGGAAGCAAGTCATCAAGGTTGGATTGGTAATACTCTTCATGTTCTTTTTCGTTTTAGCTCGGTTTCAGATGAGAAACAACAAAAATCTCGAATAAACAACGTAGCATCACAATAAGCCTCTCTCAATCTCGTAACCATTTCAGTCACATGGATTTTTTTGTTTTTTTTTATCAGAGGCATAACTCAGTTTATTCACACAAATGAAAAAATAAAAAAGAAGGTAAGAGAAAGTATCAACGACAGGTTCATCACATTAAAGGAAACAATAGATAAAGGTTTTTCTGTTTTTGTTTTTTTTTTTTAGAAAAAAAAAAGAAGAAGAAAACATAAAGTAGCCAAGGAGTGACACGGGTCATCTATAAGTCACCCTTTATATATCCTTCGATATGATGATTCACGGGTATCCAAACAAAACTCCCCGCTGTCTTCGGTGGTATGTGAAGTACAGATCCAACGCCCTTCATTGCTGAGCCTACTTGACGAAGCAAAACAAACAAAAAGGAAAAAAAAAGAAAGAAGAAAAAAGCAAGAAACTGACAAAGCAAAAAATTGGTATCCATTTAATTTACGGGATGTTATCAAAATATCCCCATCCAGCATAGCCTTTCAGAGTTAGCCATTGTTATGAGCCTACATGAGGCGACTCAAGTGAGAAAAAAGGGGGCCATCCCGTTCCCTTTCGTAAATTCGTTTCTTTGTACATTCCCATCTCCGCGCAGCGCTTATTATTTTTTTCTTTCCCCTCCACTATGTGCAAATGACCCCCTTAGTCGATGGTCATGCGGTTTGCCATGGGGGTCTTGACATCGTTCATGCCAAATGAGTTGATGTCGCTCTTCTCGTCAACTCTGCGTGGCGCCATCAGGTGTGCCTTGAGGCCGGAGCCAAAGTTGTGCATGCAGATGATGGCGTTGATGATGGTCATGATGATAAGCAGAATGGTGATGACGGCAAACGCTGTGAGGGATTTGCGAACGGCCATGTAGGACTGAGCACGGCTGGGTTCGTAGATGCGGAAAAGCTTGAAGATGAAGTATGACAGGCCGCCAAAGTAAAGGACGATGACGACAATCATGCCGGGCTTGTTCTCGCGCTGGGTGAAGAATGCAGCAGCAATCAGAATGGCAATCGTGACGGGGATGGTTGCAATCGTGAGGGCGAATTCGGGATCCGTCTTTTGGGCGACGACGACGACAAACTGAATGATGAAACCCAAGAAGAAGAAGAAATCGAACTTGAGCAGGGCGATGTAAATCTGGCAGTCACGTTAGTCTAGAGCCCCATCTTGCATAATTCACCGCCAGAGCATTCATACCTGGTAGTGAAGGAATCGCTTCTTCATGCGATAATCAGCACCAATGTTCTTGAGAATGTCCCAGGCAAATTAGCTGGTAGAGCTTCCAAGCAACGTAGACCATGCCAATGGTGGCAACGGCAATGATGACGGGAGAGGCAATGAGGTAAGCCTTGATATCATCCCAGAGCATAGCAGAGGTGATGCCGTCTTCCAATGAACCGTGGTCTTCCAGAATTCCCAGGGCGACCTGAATCTGCTCAATCTGGAGGGCCGCATAAACCAAGAGAGCCAGGTTGGCGATACAGACACCGATGATCTGAATGGTGTTCTTCATACGTAGCGCATCCAGGACGATGATCAACTCGTAAAGGAAACCGAAAATGAATAGAGTAAGAAAGGTAGGGATTGTCTTGTACTGAGATTGAACCTGGGGATCAGAGATGTAGTCACCCAAGCTCAGCTGAAATTTGCCGAATACATAGCTGTGAGAGTCTTAGTATCCGGCGCATTGCTGTGACATGTGAAAAGGGAAAGGGGGGGTGGGGGGGTATGATGGTCGACATACGCTTCAAATGCCAGGTTGATGAGAGCCTGGATACCGGTAATGGCGAGAAAGCCTGTGGGCCATCTGCCTTTTAGGAAAGCAAACTTTTTGCCAGTGCTGCCAGCAGCACCGACTGGGTCTGGGTCTTGATGAAGGCTCGCGTTTTCGGCATATGTAGGCTGGGCATAGGGCGCCTGTGTTAATGAAGCCTGGGGATAGGCCTGGCCGTATTCAGCGCCGTAGTCGCCGCTCTGGCTGACGGAGCGGTGGTGATACTGGGCGCCATTCTGGTCGAAAGCCGGGTCGCCTCGGAGCAGGGAGTTTTGAGCTTCTTGTGTGGCCGCCACGATGGGCAACTGGTTGACTCCTACCGGGAGTCTGCGGGAAGCGACGAATGGACAACGAAATGCTGCTGGTGCCCCAAAGAACCGGAGCCGACTAATTCATTCCCAAGCTGACAATACGCTGGGGCGGGCTGAGCTGTCTCGATACCGATGATGGATGAAACGTCGTCGATCGAAGGATGGTTGGTGGAAAAGAAGAAAAACAGTCGAGTAGGGAGGGAGGGAGTGGAAGAGCTGATGAAGGAAGAAAAAAAAGAATAAATGAAGTGGTAGTGAGTAAGATGCGGGAAGAAGAAGAAAGAAATCTATCGGGCTGATAGAAATCACTTAATCGGTCGACAAAAAGGCCGGCGAGGGAAACATGGAACAAACGAGAGACTGGAACAAAGATAGCAGGCGGTTTGAAGGAGAAAGGGAAAAACGCGGAAAGCGGAGGCGGCGAGAAAGGCTGCGGTGCACTGGACTAAAAGTCGAGATTCTGTCTGGGTAGGAGCGCCAGGGGGCAACTTCTGGTCGGGACGAGGGTTAGATGGGTCAAGGTGAAACGCACTTTCGCGAGGCAGGGGAGACCATGGCTCTTTGAGCTTGGCCGTCTGGGCAGCTACCCGTACTTATGTGTACGAGTAGTACCTGCCTTGGCCGCGGGTGTGTACCAGGCGGTACTTTTAGTACCTCTTTGAGCAGCCTAAGGATTAGCCTCGTCGCATCGACTGACGGCATCTGTCTGCTGGTGTTGATTGACACTACGACCTAGGGAGTATCTTTTGCCGGTTATTCTCTCTCGTGACGGCGCAAATGCAGGCCGATGCGGTGCTGTACTGTACTGTACTGTACAGCCTGGAAGTTACGAGGTGACACTACAGTACAGTACAGCAACATGTACCTCTAGTACTCCATGCTAAACCTATCGCGCATGTACCTCGCCGGGATCAAAACGGGACGGGCTTATCAAGTATACCCGTGTTGACGGATCTGTTTCAGTCGGCTTACACGACCAACATGTCAAACGCAGCCAATCCAGAGCTCTACTTGCACACATACATCGTCCGTGCTGCCCCTAGGAAAGCTTT
>MDJU01000529.1:0-22383 GCA_001721665.1 Trichoderma pleuroti
GTCTAACAAATCGAGCGTTCTTATCAATCTAGTCGCCGGTGCCATCGTGAGTCTACTCCCGCTTATCCCTTGGCTGTTCTATTTTCCCCCCTCACCTTGTTTGCCCGTGCAGTTGTGGCGGCGCCCTGTTTCTGGAAACGAGCTTGACATTTCCGCCGTCAGCGTCGGCGCCCGTCCCTTTGTCTCAAATCAAGGGTTACATGACAATTTCCATTCCCTCTTCCATTGTTCTCAGTGGCAGCCAAACACAAAACGCCATCTCGGCTTACTGCCCTGTTGCATGGGCTTTGACGCCACCAAAACAAAGAGGCCTTGAAACCATGTGCTGGGCTAATTCTCACCGAGGCTCTAATAGGGAGCTCGGCTCAGCCTTGCTGTTGCTAGCACGAGCAGTTGCGCGCAACCAGAAAGCACACCATTTTCAGAGTAGCTACATGTGTGTGAGTACTGTAATGTAAATGTCATGTAATGTAACCCTGGTGGCCGTTGGCCATTCCTGCAGATACGCGCCCGGCCTCTCCTTGTGTGCTATTTTCTCTCTCGTTCTCGTGTCTCGGAAGCACGCCAAGTGGCATCCCAGCGAGAGCTACTGGACAGCTCTGTTGGCCCCTCGACGGTGGCTGTTTTCGTCTGCTCAAGAGGGTGGGATGGCGGCTTTACGAGTTTCATCCATGTTGCTTCCCTTGGCGGCGGCTATTGCTCGTGTAGGTACATGTTTAAAACCGTGTACATGGAACTTTGTGCAAGGCGCGTCTGGGCCTTTGATGAGACGGGACAAGGCGTTGAGCACAGGGCAAGGGAGTCTGTATCGCGTGAGAAGCAAGCTATGGGGCACGCTTGACGCCTCTCGACCTGTAATGACCTGGTTTGTGATGTGCGGGCACACTCGGTTCAATTCGGAGAGAGTTTCATCTGTGCATGACCTGTCATGTTGCCCCCAGGTGAAAGTGAGCGAATCCTGCGCAAGTACGCCATGAGGAGGTGATGCATACTGGCACGCAATCGCTTCTCTTCGTGCATGCCTTGTGCGCCTGCCTACATACATCAGTTGTACATGTATGCACGCACAATACAATACCTAGGTGAGATGCGGCTTACTTGTACTTTTGATGTAAGGTGTGTGGTATTCGACGATACAAATGATCCTACGCGGGGTAAGTAAATTGAACAGATTGCATGAAATTGTGGTGAAATGAGCCAGCCACCCATTCAGCTCCCGCTGTCACATATCAATGAGGAGGCGTGCTATACCGTGTGTCTTGGCCACTCCGTCTATGATGTAGGAGCGGCCCCCCTATTCATGTGCGTTGGTGAAAGATGGGCTGGCCTAAATTAGGAAAACAGTTGGAGATGTGGCGAGGAGCGTGAGGAGAGGACAGGTGTCTGATATCGGAATTGGGGGTGAGCAGAGAGCCATTGATGTTTGGTGCCGTCTTTGCCGCCTAGTGTTGGTACGGCCGGTGGCTGTTTCGTCTACAGACTTGCACTCTATCAGTTTAAACGCAGGTGATTAGGTTGTTGTGGTTGAATGGGCACGAGATTCTTGGCATGTCTGTCTGTCCATCTCTTTGGTGTCTACGACTAAGCGACTGTCAATCATAGTCTGGGAGAAGGTAGCTATAGCCGTGATGCCTTTTTGCCATTTACTGTCCAGGTGTGAGACTTCCATCGAAATATCTTCCTAGATGTGTTTGTGATGATACTCGACTTAGGGCAATGCCATCAAACCGTAATCAAGTGTAGACGCTGCACTTGTCGACAGAGAGGCTGTTTATTCTGGATTCTGGATAAATAGAAAGCAATGTGGAGTGTAGATCTGAAGAAAACAGATATTATATACTCATGTCATTTTATGGACACATTCCTCTATCTATGTCGGGGATAATAGGCTGCTCAGTATTCGGCGAGATATCTTTGCATCGTCCTGTAAAGAATGTAGATATCGATAGGCAATGTAGGTTCATCCTCCCATCTCCATAATACCATGATTTGCCTTGGGTTGAAAAGCCAATATCGCATTTCTGCTTTGATTACATGGCAATCTACACTTCTGTTGACTCTATTTATGGGACTAACAGGCCTAAAGTTATTGTAGAGCATCGGATTCTTTATGAAGCTGTACTGGTAGATTGTAATTGAGTACTTTCAGTGTCACGTCGTTGGATGATATACGGAGCATGGGGCGCCGTTTATTGATCTCGCGGTGCGGCATCGACTCCCAAAACGAAGCTTCTTTTGATGTTTCGTGATCTACTGAGATGTGTGATGGTTACCGACATGCGGCATGTTCATTATCTAGATGCAAACGCTGGTAATCGGGTCAATGGATGAAGCAACGTGTTGTAACTTCCATCTGATGGCTAGTAATGCCTTTATCCCCAAGACTCTGCAAAATAACGCATCTACAACATCCCACAACTCCCTCGTAGCTCAGTCCAGGAATGTACAACCGTAAATACATTGCTGATAAACAATAAAGTCGCTTATTAAACAACAGCATATGGATATCCAAAGACTCTATCACGTTGAAGAAAGCTACCTGACGAGCCTTGAAGATTCCTGCAAATTGCTCTACTCACCCGTCTCCAAACTCTGGCACTCCCCTATGCAGACCCTGCTACATCTGTTCAATGCATACATCTACACTCATCTACAATAATCTCCATCCTCTGAAGTGCTGGTATGATATAGTTTCCAGTATTTAGATCTAAAAGCCTTGTCCAAATCGCTAGAAAACCCGCATTGTCTCCTCATTCACTAACACCATCTGTCAAAGTTCAAAGGCGATTTCTCTCCTTTCCCTTTCCCTTTTTTTTTCTTTACAAAGCGGCTGAAACTTTAGAATATTAGCTACATCATCATCAAGAACCTTGTGGCTACCTAATTCTCCATATACCATTTCTCAGAGTAGATACTCTAATAGATTGTCACCCGAACTCCATAGGCCTCTGCTAGATCTGCAACAAGATGAGTGTTGATGATGTGAAGATGAAACTGTGGACGTGAGGATCCATAGTAATTCAGCGTCTTGCAGATAATGCTATAGAATTGGCGGGTCTTTTCGCAGAGATCATCTCGCCCAGACGGAAATTTGTTCGCACGCGTAGAATAGAGCTATATCTGAGGCGTCATCCTTGTTCAATCATCACGCTGCTGTTTTCTCTTCTCCAAAGATTATTCAGAATTTTGATTGCTATTCTATGCTATGGATCAAGAAGTAAAATCTTTGGAAAACATTGAGAATAGCTGCATAAAGTAGTCCGAGTTATTTTGCCAAGACGATAGAGTCTGGGGCCGGAGGACTACAAAAATCCTCAATTGTACTGGCTAATCTGGACACAACCACCGAGGTTTGATCAAATGAATCACCGTGTTCATCAAGGGGCGTCTCTGACATTTTCGAGATGATTTTATTGTGGTCTTATTAGGGATTGGTAGTGGGCTCTGACTGAGTCCTCTTTCATGTATGATGCTGCATTTCTTCCCTTCTATAGTCACTTGAGGCTAACTTTAGTCTTTGACAATGAATCTCTACTATGAATCGACTGTGTCATGCCTCACGCCCGTATCTACATGCTGCCGCCGTATGTGTCATGGATAACATGCCAACCAAGACAGGCAGTAGGTGGTCGAGGAACCTCATATGAACCAAACGTCTAGGAATTTCTCCCAGAACATTCGCAAGTCATACATATAATCTTCCGTGTAAATACAGTCCTTGACTCCTCATAAGCCAGCACTTTATTTACATATTTGGGCTCTGGATACTGCATCAACCCCTATCCAGGTATTTCGTAATGAACATAGGTCGCATAATAGGGGATTTACGATGTCACAATAACAACAGCAGGAACACAATGAACCGAAGCCATTTTCTTTGGTACATCCTGTCCATATTTGCAATCACCCGTTGCTCAATATACTTGTGACTATTTGTGCCTTTATAATATCTGTGACCACGCGTGTCTGTGTACCTTTAGTATCATCATGGAACAGTCTCTAGAAAGAACAGAAGAAAGGCTCTTGATTATCTGTAATGAAGAGCCAGGCGATTGCTTTTGGGCAGTCGTAGGCTTCCAATGGTCAACCTTTGTCATGGCAGAGCATCGTTGGATTAACTAAAACGAATGTGCTTCGCCGTTTACCAGCCAGCCGTGCTGAAATCTCCTGACAATTCTCGGACGGGAACTTTGAAGCAAGTCGCTCCATTGCAAGCATTGGAACAAGTACGAGAGGAATCCTCAGACTGCAGCAACTTCTATACCTGCCAAGTCACATCTGCAAAGGCTTCTAAGGGAGAATATTTCGGCATCGAGGCATCTCGGCACAATGGCAGAGTGGTCTAATGCGCATGACTCGAAATCATGTTCCTTCGGGAGCGCCTGTTCGAATCAGGCTTGTGTCGTCTCGTTTCTTTTTTTTGTTCTTTTGTTCTTTTGCTCTTTTCTATAGTCATTTCATTTGGCAGTTGATAACGAGATTAGCCATGCTTGAAATGGGCATTGCTCTAATGGTGGTGAGCCTAGAATTGGAAGCTTCGTTTAGGCCCAATGTGGCGGAAGTTTGTCGATTAGACCAGGTACAGCCTGTTCAATGCTCAATCACATGTAAGTAGATGGCCAAGATGAATGAAGGTCCTTTTCATTGGATTTGCACTGTCGACGTAAATAATCCCGAATTCTTATCGAAAAGCTAAACAGACGCATCAAGTTCTACATGTGCATACAAGATACCTAGGCTATTGCGAGGAGCATCTTCAGGCTTGGTGCAGTAATCCGCACTTAATACCGCTTGTTCGGACGACGGCCGGGCGAAAGGTGTGGCGGGGTTGCATCTTCAGGTTGCCGCACGAGAGCGGCCAAGGCGGCCTTTTTACAAGAGGCGAGAGCGAGAATGAGAGAGTCTATCGCTTAGAAAGAAAAAGAGGAGCAAAGGCCAACATACTATCGCCCAGAAGGATCGATTTGCATGGCAGCTTGGGTTACTAAGAGCGGTTCCGAACTGGTCCGGCTGGGGATGACAAATGGATCAGGATGTGGAATTTTGGGCGACTTGGGTTTCAAGCCGAGCTGCTGTTCTGGTCGCAATGAGCATCTGTTTCATCCTGCGTGATCCTGTTTCTATTCTGCTGGTTCATTAGCATTGCATCTATTTGTCACTGATCTACTTTACGGCAGGACATGCGCGCTCAAGGTATTATAAGGTTGCAGCACATGTCAACACCAAATGACGTAACTCGCAGCTTGTATGTCGACAGCTCTGTTGAGGGATATGAGATATTAGGTGCGCTTGCAGCCAAAATTCAATTCCAAATCTCTATAATGTTAAGGGGCGGCAATTATTCAGCGCCTCGGGCTCCCAAGGCACCAAAATGCTGGGAGGAACAGGACCCCTAGTGGCAGGGCGATTCCTCATCAACAAATCAGGGCCGGCTCGGTGGCCCCGACAAGCCATGGCCGTCGAGCTCGTGTAATCACGGCTTCGGCTTGAAACTAAAAGAGGCAGTTTTGAAGCCGAAGTCAGCAGTATTTGCACCTAGTGGTTGCAAGCACCGGAACTAACACCATCTACAGCACCTACTAAGCACTGTAGTCATCCAGTAATCTATCTGATAGCTGCTGGGAAACGTCATTTGCTCCCCCCGCTTTGGGAGCAACACCTTAATCGCAAAATAAAAAAACTGCCCCTCCTTCACAACCACACGAGTATATATAGAAGCGCGGGTGTGGAAAGCGGTAAACCCCCCCCCCCCCAATTGTCCATGCAACCCTTCGCCTTACTCTCCCGAGCTCAGTTACTAGGCTCCAGAGGCATCGCTTCGAACCGACTATCCTCACTCCATCGCCATCTATCCACCACAGCTCGCGCAATGGCTCCCATCACCAAAGAGACCGACTACCTCGTCATTGGAGGCGGCAGCGGAGGGCTGGGTGCTGCCCGCATGGCCGCCTCCAAGTATGGCGTCAAGGCCTTGATTGTCGAGAATGCACGCCTGGGAGGAACTTGCGTCAATGTTGGGTGAGTTTACAGACTCTCACTTGCGTCTTGTCTCGTCTCGTCTTGTTGTAACGTAACTGATGACATGCTGACCACTTCTCTCCCATCGCGTAGATGCGTCCCCAAAAAGATTACCTACAACGCCGCCGCCCTGGCCGAGGCCATCCACGACTCAAAATCCTACGGCTTCTCCGTCGAGGAGACGGCGCCCTTTGACTGGGGCATCTTCAAGACCAAGCGTGACGCTCACATCAAGAAGCTCAACGACATTTACGCGCGCAACCTTGGAAACGACAAGGTGGACTATCTGCACGGATGGGGCCGGCTGCTGTCCAAGAACCAGGCCGAGGTCACTCTGGACGATGGCTCCAAGGTGCTGGTCAACGCCAAAAAGATCTCATCGCCGTCGGAGGCAAGCCCACGCCTCCGCCCGCAATCCCCGGAGCCGAGCTGGGCATCAACAGCGACGGCTTCTTCGACATCGACAAGAAGCCGGGCAAGGTGGCCATTGTTGGCGCCGGCTACATTGCCGTTGAGTTTGCCGGCATGTTCAATGCTCTTGGCACAGAAACCCATCTCTTCATCCGATACAACACCTTCCTGCGCAACTTCGACCCCATGATTCAGGAGACTGTCACCAAGGAGTACGAGCGCCTGGGCGTCAACGTTCACAAGCAGTCACAGGCCACAAAGGTCGAAAAGGCCGCCAACGGCAAGCTGTCCGTCACATATCGCGACGGAGAGGGCAACGAGACCACCGTCCACGACGTTGATCACCTCATCTGGGCCATTGGCCGAACCCCCTTGACGAGCGGCATCGGCTTGGAAGAGGCCGGCGTCAAGCTGAACGAGAAGGGGTACGTCGTTGTAGACGACTACCAGAACACCAACGTTGACAACATCTACGCCCTCGGCGATGTCACCGGCCAAGTCGAGCTGACCCCCGTTGCCATTGCTGCCGGACGCCGTCTCTCACACAGACTTTTTGGACCCGCTGAGTTCAAGAATCTGAGTCTCAGCTATGAAAACATCCCCTCGGTCGTGTTTTCGCACCCCGAGGTTGGTGCCATTGGCCTCACGGAGCCGCAAGCCATCGAAAAGTACGGCAAGGACAACCTCAAAATCTACAAGGCCTCCTTCACTGCCACATACTACGCCATCATGGATCCCGAGCAAAAGGGCCCTACCAGCTACAAGCTCATCACAGCAGGCCCCGAAGAGAAGGTTGTTGGCCTGCACATCCTGGGCCAGGGAAGCGGCGAGGTGCTGCAGGGCTTTGGCGTTGCCGTCAAGATGGGCGCGACCAAGGCTGACTTTGACAACTGCGTGGCCATTCACCCCACAAGCGCCGAGGAGCTGGTTACAATGAGGTAGAGGAGGGAGCGGCTGATGGAGTAAAATAAGATGAGATGATTACGATGTACATTGTAGATAGCTTTGTATTGACAACCTTGAGATATATTAGTAAAATTGCACATTATTTCATACTAGGCCTACGCTTTACGCGTGTCCACACATGCATAAAAGCGGTCCATGATGACGAACTGCCTGCATACACTGACGGCGGTACATGAATGGGGGGCGCTGCCTGGACCGACTGCTGCCCATTAGCATTGACGGAGCGGACAGTAGAGCAGAAAACATCTGGTCAAGCGTGATTGATAATGCATGGCCGGGCTGCTGCTGCGTGGCGATTGGCGAACGCGCAAGTCACGAGAGACGAGTGGGAAACAGTCCGGGACTCGCGGCTACTGCAAGACGCTGCTTTGGATGCTCGGACGAGAGAAATGATTGCTTGCCCGTGGCATAGATTCCGGGCCTCCCTGCTGGCCCCCTCATCTAATAGGCCGCAGTTGGTGACAGCGGCATGCGTCTGGTCTTGCGGGGAAGCAGAGCGTTGAGCTTTTTGGGTGTGTTGCGCCGAGCTGCCATTTGCTTGTGTTTGTGCTTGTGCTTGCGCTTGCGTTGCGTTGCTCGACTTATCTTGTCTGTCTGTCTGTCTGTCTGTTTGTATGCAGCCGAGGCAAAATGGCAAAGCAAAATGGCAAGGCAAAAACAAAACAAAAGGTCGACATGGAGTCGAGGGGGAATGACGGGATGAAACAGAGCCCTGGAACGCTGCTCATTTTACGTTTGATTGACGCTGGAGATGGGCAGCATCCCGTGCTAGCGGCCCCCCGACGATGCCTAAATTACTTACCTGGACTGGACCCCAGGGATGCTTGCTTGCTTGCTTGATTGCCCATGAATGGACCCTCCATCTGATGCATGCATGTACTGCCTCGTATCTGCTAGCGCTCAACCCCTCGCCGCGGTACCCAAAGGTACTCCGCACCCGCCGGTAAATTGTGGCAGCGCGGTGACGCTAAACCCGCCGCCTAATTCGGTCGAATCAGAGCTCCGGGCAGCTTCACTGCTAAGGCCAAACCGCTGTAGCTCGCCAGCCACCTCGCAGGCTGACGACCCAAAACAACCCCGACTTCAACCCAATCCAAATATACCCAGTTCCGAAAAATCTCCCCATCGCCAGCTGCTTCGACTTTTGGGCCGCAAAGGTGCTGCATTTTGTCCTTTTGTCCTTTCTTTTCTCTTCTAGTATCTGCTACTGCTGCTGCTGCTGCTGCTCATCTCCTTGGTCTTTTTGGCCTAGACGCCATTGCAGCTTCTCATCCTCTTGGAAGCTTTCCCTTGAGCCCGGGCGTCCTTTTTTTTTTTTTGCGCCTTTGAAAGGGGACTCGACAAACTCCACCCAGCGAAGACGCCAACTATAGCTGTTCGACACACCTCTTCCTAGTGCCTGCGTGCGACAATGTCGGCGGCCGCTGATCCGAGTATGGCTCTTATATTTCTCACGGCTTGTTATCCGTTTGTTGCTTCCTGGCTGACTGGTTGTCCTTGTCTTGTCTAGGCGCGCCGAACCTCAATCTCTCACCCGAAGAGAAGCGCATCTACGGCCAGCTCTTCCGCCAAGCCGATACCGATGGCGTGGGCGTCGTCACCGGCGAGATAGCCGTCAAGTTTTTCGAGAAGACGCGGCTGGATTCACGCATACTGGGAGAGGTTTGTCGCTCCTTTATAACCTCCACATCTGCCTTCTCTTGCGCTCTCTCTCTCTCTCTCGCTCGCTCGCTCGCTCGCTGCCTTGTCGAGAGGGGGGTTGATTCGTCACACCCCCACGCCCCCCCCATTTTCCCTGCCCGAGCTAACCGCTGTGCTTTTTTCATCACGACTGCAGATATGGCAGATTGCCGACAAGGAGAACCGCGGCTTCCTCACTCCCGCTGGCTTCGGCATCGTCCTTCGCCTCATCGGCCATGCTCAGGCCGGACGAGAGCCAACCCCCGAGCTGGCTCTCCAGCAAGGGCCCATCCCCCGCTTCGAAGGCATCTGGCCGGCTGCTGCTGCCACCTCTCCGTCGCAGGCGCAGGCGCCCATCCAGCCCCAAGTCTCTGGCGGCCTTCGCGTCCCTCCCCTGACTCCCGACAAGGTTGCACAGTATGCCGCCTTGTTTGAGCGCCAGAACCTGCAAGCCAACATGCTGCCGGGCGATCAGGCCAGGTCCATCTTCGACAAGTCCGGCCTGCCCAACGAGACTCTCGGCAGGATATGGGGATTGGCCGACACCGAACAACGGGGCGCTCTCGCCCTGCCCGAATTCATCATCGCCATGCACCTGCTTACGTCCATGAAGACGGGCGCTCTCCGCGCACTGCCCAACGTCCTACCTGCTGGATTGTATGAGGCGGCGACGCGCAGCTCAGCGGCTGCTCCTAGACAGTCGCCAAGCAACACTGGCGGCGTTACTGCCATCCCCCGGCACGCTGAGCGGCTCGACTCAGCAGCAGAGGACGGGAAGCCCGCTCAATCGCCCGCCGATTGTCGCTGCTCAGGTTACCGGACCCCCTGCGACCCCTGGTGGTGAATGGGCCATTACTCCGGCCGACAAGGCGAGATTTGACCAGATCTACCTCGACTTCGACAAGACAAACAAGGGCTTCATAACCGGCGAGGAAGCCGTGCCCTTCCTCAGCCAGTCAAACCTCCCCGAAGACACGCTCGCCCAGATTTGGGACCTGGCGGACTTTGGCTCTCAGGGACGATTGACTCGCGATGGCTTTGCCGTTGCCATGTACTTGATCCGCCAGCAGCGCAGCAACCGGGCCACTCCCTTGCCCAGCACTCTGCCCACAAATCTGGTGCCGCCGCACTTGCGAACTCAGAGCCGTCCTGCTACCGCAGTTTCGTCGGCCTTTGATCCTACACCGGCTCTCACACAAACCGCTCCGCTGCCCCCGGTAGCTGCCCCTGCCCCGCCGGCGCCCAAATCTGCTCTCGAGGACTTGTTTGGCCTCGATTCCTCCACTCCTAGCCCGGCGCCCCCGGCCCCGGCGCAGACCACAATGTCCACGGGAGGCTCAAATGCTGATCCATTTGCCGGTGGCATCAGCGTGCTCCACACGGCATCTTCCCCTGGCAAGCCGTCATCCCCCGTAGGTGTGACGTTTAGGCCATTCGTGCCATCCTCCTCCTTTGGCCGTGGCCTGGCCGGCCACCCTGGAGCCGAGGCTGCGCGGCCGCATACTGCTTCAGAGGACCTCCTTGGCGATACTGATCCCGAGGCAAACAAGAACATCTCTGATGAGACCACTGAGCTGGCCAATCTGTCAAATCAGATCGGCTCTCTGACCAAGCAGACGCAAGAGGTTCAGACCAAGAGGGCCACGACTCAGCACGAGCTGAGCCAGACTAACTCCCAGAAGCAAAACTTTGAACAGCGATTGGCTCAGCTGCGACAACAATAATGAAAAAGAGGCTCAAGATACACATGCTCTCGAAGAGAAGCTAAGAAACTCGCGGGCCGATACTAAGAAGTTGCAGGGAGAATGCATGACTCTGGAAGGACAGCTGCGAGACATTCAGGGCCAGCACCAGCAGGTCCTGGCTGCCCTCCAGGCTGACCAGCAGGAGAACGCCAACCTGAGAGAGCGCATTCGTCAGGCGAACGCCGAAATCGCCGAGCTCAAGCCTCAGGTTGAAAAGCTCAAGCTGGACGCCAGGCAGCAAAAGGGCCTCGTTGCAATTAACAAGAAGCAGTTATCCACCACTGAGGGAGAGCGCGACAAGCTCAAGGCAGAGGCCGAGTCTCTGGCCAAGAGCGCCGAAGACATCTCTCGCCAGATAGAGACGGCTCGCCCGTGTCTACCTCGGCGCAGATGGCCAGCCCTGCGCTTTCGACCTCTAGCGGTAACAACCCCTTCTTCAAGCGGTCCGCCAGCACAGACATCATGGGCGTCTTTGGACCGCCGCCCCCGAACAGGGCCTTCTCCGACAGGTCCTTCGACGATTTGTTTGGCCCCGCCGGCCCCGTCAGCTCCAGCGGCACTCCCCCGCCAGTTGCAGCATTCAAACAACAAAACACGGGGCAGTCATCAGTTAGTGTTGGATCCTTTTCTAACAACTCAGGGCCGACTCCCAATGTCAGCCGCGTCCCAACGCTGAGTGCTGAACCTCCTGCGCCGCCAGAGTCCAGACAATTAAGCTCGAGCTTCTTGCCGTTCCCCGAGCCTAACGAGTCGCTGTCTTCGTCGCGACAAGTGTCTCCCCCTACCTCCTCACGTGCCGAAGGCTCGGCGTCCGGCTCATTCCCCTTCCCCGGCGGTGTGGCATCGGGCGCCGCAGAGGCCAAGGCTCCTGCGGCTGCCGCTTCCAGCGAAGAAGAGGAGAAACATGATAGCGCCAGCGCGACCC
This sequence comes from Trichoderma pleuroti, assembly GCA_001721665.1. Taxonomy (NCBI): domain Eukaryota; kingdom Fungi; phylum Ascomycota; class Sordariomycetes; order Hypocreales; family Hypocreaceae; genus Trichoderma; species Trichoderma pleuroti. The sequence continues at coordinate 11,746 of MDJU01000529.1, forward strand.
CCGTCCCCGGCCGCTCAAGGCGATAGCTCGCAGAAGCCCGCGGAGGGAGAAGCCCAAGATCGATCCGGCTCCTTTGACAATACTGACCATGCTAAGGCCAAGGCAGACTTTGACAATGCATTTGCCGCCTTCACCTCAGCCAACCCCCAGCAGCAGCAGCGCAGACAAGGGAGCTGCTGCTGTAAAGCCCCACAACGCCTTCGACAACGCCTTTGACACAGAGTTCCCGCCCATTTCGGAGCTTGAGCGGGACGTGTCTGAGTCTGACAGTGAGAGGGGAGGCTTTGACGACGATTTCGCACCCGCGTCGCCACAGAACAAGGCCAAGGAGAAGCAGGTTGCTCTGGAGCCAACTCTAGAGTCTCACAGACCTGCTGCTGAAGCCGCCGACTCAAACGCCCCCTTGTCACCATCTCAGGATCTTACAGCTACCCACGAACCCGAAACTAAAAGGTAAATGCGCGCAGAAGTGGTTAATTTGCTTTTGAACTTGAGACTTTGATGATGATTGATCGTTTTGCTTCCTTGCCATCATTCACTAACGCAAATGCCGTAGCACGGAATTACCCTCTTCTCCCGCCACCATCACCAACAACCATGCAGCCACCTCTCCGACATCCACCGCTGATGACATCTTTGGTTCCAGCACAATACCAGCACCTGCTCATCACAACCCACCCCCAGTTGCCAAGGGCGCCTTTGATGACCTCGACGATGATTTCGAGGGTCTAGAAGATGCCAAGGAAGGTTCCGCGGATGACGACTTTGCCAACATTTCTCGGTCTGGACTGGACGACTACAACCCCATGTTTGACAGCAGCCCTCCAGCCAGCCAGGCCAAGAGCGAGTCTACGGCGTTTGGCAACGAGAGCAGCTTTGACTTCATCTCATCCAACTCGGCCACCAGCGCCCCTGGTCAATCTAGCAACGGACAGCAGTCTCACGACTGGGACGCCATCTTCTCCACACTGGATTCGCCCACCACCACCGCAGCACAGCCTGTACACAGCAACAACACAGGCCCTGCAAAGGAAGAGACAGCCGAGTCTCGCCCCCCGGCTCCAGGGCGTGCACTCACGGAAGCGGGAGAGCATGATGACCCTATCCTCAAGAATCTGACTAGCATGGGTTACACTCGTCCGGACGCCCTTGCTGCTCTTGAGAAATACGACTACAACTTGGAAAGAGTAAGTCTTTTCTTTTCCAACGGAGAGGGATGAATGAGAAAAAGTTCTTGATAGCTGACCCATCTTTGTTTAGGCTGCCAACTTTCTTGCCAGCCAGTCTTGAGGGCAAATCCAGAGCGGGGATAACCCGTACTGAATACAGGCGTTAGCTTTCCATTGCAGTCAAGGAGAAAAGCAAACATTTACCGCATAGCAAACACCGTTCGTTCGTTCTTTTGTTGTAAGGGGATGGGAGGGCGGGGACTTTTGAATTTTCTTGCCATTGTGTTTTATTTTCTTCTTCAATAAGGGGCCAGGTTATTTCTTGTAAAAGGCCGTCGCAGTCGCGCTCTACTACCTAGTACGTTACGGATCTTGGGAAGGGGTTGGAGGGGAGGAATTACCAACATAAATCGATCGCTAGTCCTGTTCTATCACAATTTCCTTTTTCCTTTTTCGTATTTTTTTTTCCTTTTTCACTTGATCTCCTTTTTTCTTCTTGAGCTGTGTGTATTGAAGGGTATGGGAGGGAGATTGTTCAGCAAAGTACAGGGATACGAGGCATGTATTCGACCTTGATGTAAAGGGGGCCATGTCGCAGTGCTCGGGTCATTTTCTTCTTCATCTTTTTTTTCCATTCATTATGCCTGGATTGACCTTTTTGATGTGTGAGATGTATTTCGACTCAACTCGACTCTGACAAGACTGCTCTCTCTCTCTCCCTCTCTTGTATAACATGCCCCCCCCCCACCGACATCCATAGAAACGCTAATATAGCACATATGTAAACATTTAAAAAAAAGTCGTGATAAAAAAAACCCTTTCCATCCACGTCAAGACAAAAACTTCTTCCCGTCCATCTGCCATTCATTTCACCAGATTCCCAAAGTAAAGCCACTCACACTTCGTACCATCTCCATAGAGACAGAGCTTCTCTTTCCGCCCCCTCACTTCTGCTGCATATATACATACACCGTATAGAGAGCATGCCTTTTTTGTCTCTCTATTTACTTAATCTTGGCCATGACCGTCTCTGGGCCTCTCACAATGTCCATTTGCGCCGCCCTTGCCTTGACGGCATTCAGCATACTCCTTTCGAAATCATCCCTGGACCGCAGCACGGCCTCGACCCAACTAATCTGCAGATCCCAGTAGGCCGTCTTGAAGTTGGCAAACGCGTCCGCCACCGACTCCTTATCCACCGACAGCAGGCCCAAGAAGGGCTCGGTGACGCGCCACGTGTCCTTGATGGACATGGCGACCTCGGGACTGGCCAGGTTCGAAAAGTACTCAAAGGCGGTGGCGATGTCGTTGAAGAGCTTGTCGCGGAAGGGATCCGTGCGGCGGAACTTTGCGCCCTTGTTGCGCACCGACGAGAGGTACCGCACGAGGAGCTCGTCGGCGAAGATTTCGATGAAGATGTCGATGAGGGAGTGGTGCAGGGCCTGGCGGTACTCGCCGACGTACTCCTCAAAGGTGACCACCATCTGCTTCATGGCCGTGTTGGTGTACCACTTGGGCGTGAAGAAGTCGGGCATGACGCCCCGGAAGTCGACGGCGAAGACGAGGTGCGCGAACTTGTGGATGCACCAGGTGCTGAAGTCGACGTAGCCGTCGCGGAGCGCGTTGAGCTCCTGCTCGGTGCGCTCCAGATACTGCGGGCCGACGTTCCTCTCAAACTGCTGCCGGAAGCTGGACAGGTAGCCCAGGCGGTTCTCCTCCTCGTTGTCGTCGATGACGCCGATCTGGTCGTTGGCCGTGGCCACCAGCCAATCCTGCAGCGCCTGGAAGCCCTCCAAATCGGGGATGCGGTCGCTCTCGTAGCGCTCAGCCTCGTCGTCGAGCATGCGCTGCCACGACTGCTGGCGGGTGCGTAGCCGTAGGAACATGGCGTCGACAACGCCCTCGACCACGTCTGCACGCTGCGAGTTGATGGCCGCCTCGACCTGCTCACGCAACATCCTCCACAGCGCAACGAGGTTCTTGGTCCGGAAATAGCCATACTCGTCCTGGTCCAAGTTGGAGCCCTCAATGTTGCGACTGGCAAAGTCGCGTTTCTCCTGTTCAAAGATGCGGTCGATCCATTCGTCGAGGAATTTGATAATGAGCTGTCTAAAGTCGCGCACCAGCTCCGTCTCGCGATTGTCAATAACGTGCGGTACCAGGTCTTCTTGCTTGAAGCCAATCTTGGACATCTTCTTGTAGTATTTCTCGGGGAAGCTGACAATGGAGAGCGTGTGTGCGGAGCTGGCTTCCGGATCGTCCACCATGCCGATCAAGAAGTCGTGCATCAGAACGTGATAGATGTCTGCATATGTCTTTGCGATACGCCACTTTTTGGGCATGAGCGGCGTCATGCCAATCTTTACAGCATTCAAGTCGTTGAAGAACCACTTCATGGTCGCCTCCAGGCCATCGGCATCGTCGAGAAAGTCTTCCCGGGCCTGCTGGAACTGCTGCTCGGCACTGACCTTGATGGCCTGCATAAACTTGTCCTTGTAGCCACGGACCTTCCGGGCACCGTCTGTGATGCCCTGAAAACGGGCTGCCATTTCTTCGTGGTCTTTGAGAGCTTCCTGCAGCGCCAGTACGCGCTGGTCGCTCTTCTCTTCCGCCTCCATGACCACGGCAAAGCGGACCACCAGGCCGTTGTTGTCGCTGACGACGAGGTTGATGAGGTTCATGGCCAGAATGCCAACGTGCTCGTCAAACCAGTCGATTGTATCGTCCAGCCTTGTAAAGTAGTCCTCCAGCGTCGACTCCAAGCTCTGGTCATCAGCCCTCTGGATCTGCTCCATGGCGTCGTCTCGTATGTTTCGCAGCTGCGTCAGCTCGTAATGGCACGGCAGCAAGTTGGGCATGTTTTCTCTATCTTCGTCGTCCTCCGCCAGCATCCTCTCGACAACGGCCAGGCGTTCGTTAAACGTCTCGAGGTTGCGTCTCATGGCCTCGACGGCGCCAAAGTTGCGGTGCGCCTGCGACACCAGGTTGATGCTCGCAAAGTCCTTGATCATGGTCTGCGACTCGGAACACAGCTTGTCAATCTTCATCATCTCCTCCTTGATCTGCTGCACCGCCTTCTGGCCGTCGCTGAGGCCGTTCATGCCGGACTGCGTCGTCTCGAGCTGCTCCCGCAGCCCATTGCGTAGCTGGCCATCGACGGCACTCTTCTTGCGCGAAAGCTCGAGCTTCAGCGCGGGTATCTTGTCTAAATCGTCCGGGTGCCGCAGCAGGTCCGACAGTTTGGGGACCGGGGCGTCGTCCATGGCTGGTAGGGTTGGGTTGGCGATAGGGGAAAGAAAAGGAAGAAGGGGGGGGAAGCTCGAGGTTGTGTTAAATCATAGTGCGCGGGCTGCTGTGAGGCGGAAGAAGGACGCACGAACGAGGTCCAGGGCGGAGCGTCGAAAATCAATGGCAATTGTCCCCCTGTAGGCCCGGCCCCCGCGTGAGCGCGCGTGTTGAAGGCTTGGAGATGCGTTGGCCGAAGAATGTAAAGAAGCCAAAGTTGTGACGATGCTGTCCGTCTCGAGGTTGCGTACTTGCTTTAGGCGGGAAACAGGAGGTACTCGGTACCTTTGTTAGACGGAGCTCAAGGCACCGAGGCGTGTACAGGGCACCAAGGAGAGAAGTGGGCTATCGACAGCACCCCACGCCCGCTACTGGCACTCACTAAGAGCACCACCAAAGCCCCCTGTGCTATACTCAGTGACCGCTGTGGGGAGAATCTTCAACATTGATGGATTCCATTACCACAACTTTAGCAATTGGCAGCAATGACAACCAGACTTTCCAAATTGCTTCTTCTTGAGAGTATATTCAAGTCTGAAATTATCTACTATTCTGTACATTTATCCTAAAGGTAAACCCAATCGCTAGTCCAGCTGAAAGAAAATGGCAGCAGCCTCGCTAACTAACCAAATCATTATGCCAAGATGCCCTCCAACATTCCCATCCATTCCTTGTCTCTCCTTATTCACTGTCAGATCCTGAGCTGCTAGTAGGCTCATCATCACTGGTATCATCGTCCTCGCCCTCACTCAAGCTTTGCTCAGCAATCACATCCCCAGCTTCCATGCCATCCTGGGCCTCTTCATCCGGGCCTCCGAGTTCGCCCTCTTCGACATCTTCCGTGTCGCCTAGTCTTCTCCGTTTCGCAGGTCTGTTCTTATCTCTTCCTTGCTGCGGACCACCTTTGCGTTTACTATTCCGTTGCTGCTCTTCATGGCCCGGGACAGCATCTTTTGGACCCAGCACGAAGCCAGCCGGTAAAGCTTCTCCCTCATGCAAGACATAAATCGCCGGAAATTCAAAGACTTTGGTATGAGAAAGGACGTCTCGAAGACATTCTTCAGATGGAATGGGCGTAAGGGTGACCAATTGGTTTGATCGCTTCTGGGCACTCTCAAGGAAGAATTGAAACTGCCGTCGCTGCAACTCATCGTGTTCTCGTGGCCACGCGTCAATCGACGCCGTCCGGATTGAAATCCAGCTCCCTGTCTGAGGGTCCTGGAGAGAATCGTTCGCCAATTGCCAATGAGCAGTAGAGGGATTCTGCGCGACTCCTCTAAAGGTTCTCTTTTGCACCTTGCCTTCTGTCTTCGCTTGGGATTCCAACAACGAATTGTATCCCACATATAGCGGCACATCGTCCGGAAGCTTTGAAAGAATTCTCGACTTGTTCGTTTCGTCCGTATCGTGGGGGCCTTTCTCAAAGGTGAACCACTCGACTTGCCAATTGATCCGACCAGACTTTCTGCTTATCGTGGTGTTGTTCTCCTTCTGCCTCGTCATGCCCTGGGGCGCGGACACAACCACCGTGTTCAACTTCTTGAGCTTGCTCGCAAGAAGTTTATCCGCGAGTCTCTCTCTGGATTGTTTCACGACCCTCGTCACCAAAACCTTTCTCTTCCTCCCATCTCTGCCCACTTTCCACCTCACTTCCTCCACCGTCAGCGGCCGTAATTCGTCCTTTTGTATTATGCCTTTGTCTCCCACCAAGACTCGTTCCGCGCGTTCAGACGCCATCTCGATGCTATGCAGGAAATTGTAGTCGTGGTCAATGCCAGCGGCCGTCGCCAGCTTCGATTTGCTGACATAGGCCGTCTGGTCGCGTTCGCCGCTGCATTGCGACCAAGCCTTGTGCGTCGTGATGCATTTTAATGAACAGGTGGCGATGCTGCAGCGAGGGCATTTGTATTTCGGAGGGCAGATGTGGCAGATGCCGCAGAGAGACGTGAGGACGGCGTCGGCCATTGTGTGAAGCCTGAAGAAGGGGATGTTGCATGGTCGCCAACTTTCTTTTCCTGAAATTTCCAGGGAGATGATGCGCAGCTCTTATCGGATTTTTTTCTTATCTTAGTGAGCTAGGTGGGCCTAGAGATGTTCTCTGCTCCACTCAAGCCGCCCCGATTTTGTTACTGCATGTCTTCATGCTTCATTTGAATCGAATCACAGTGTCAGGTTTTGGCCAGCAAACATGCTACCGAGAACCAAGGATCACTCATATTAAGACTTGATAAATACATTTCACAAAGAAAAAGAAAGAAAGAAAAAAACTTTTAAACATACAATTACAAAACATCTACAGATCCTCCAAGCAGTCTAGCACAGGAAACTGACATTAAGCCTACCTTTTTTCAACAAATGATTTTTTATAAGGAAAAACACAAAAGGTCAATGAGCGAGAGACTCAATTGTAAAATCTTGAACTATCAAGCGTCATAAGATGCCCCAAATCAGAGGCAGAGAAAGAATAATGTTAGTCATGAATAAGAAGAGATCCTAAGCCTCGATGGCGCCACGCAAGTCATCAGTCAGCCTGCCATCACAAGCTGTTCCCTTCATCTAGAATATAGTAAAAGATAAGGATAATGGTAGAAAAGGGAGACGCAAATGAACAGAAAAGAAAAGAACGCCGTGATCCAAAACAAGGTTGTTTTTATCCAAAGCCGCCACAAAACAAGAAGCTAAGCACATCTGCCCAATGAGGCTGGAAACGCTCAAGATACAAGGATATATAGTTTGGATCGCCGTATCGAAGGAATCAGGACAAAGAAAATGGAGAGATGCCAAGGAAGCATCGGCAATAATACAAAGGTCGTAAACTAGGCTAGCGGGGCATCGCTGATCTGCTCAGCTTCAGGGCTGTCCTCTGCCTCGGAGACGGCCTGGTCAATCTCAGACTTGGTCTCCTCATCAGGGACCCCCTGGCCGACTTCGGGCTTGCTCTCGTCATCAGAGGCAACCTCTTCAGCTTTGGGCTTGGCCTCTGCATCGACGACACCCTGCTCAGCCTCAGTCTCTCCTTCATCGGAGACTGCCGAAAGCGCTGATTCTTGCTCCAGATGATCGGTGGAGAAGAGACTGCGACTGCTTCTTCGAGACGAGGCCGTGGTCGCTGGAGACTCCGACCTGATCACTTCGGCCGTCATCGAAGTCCTCTTCATCGTCCTCGACAATCTTGGTTGGTATCTCGTCTCGAATAGAGTACTGTTGACTGGCGCGCTCTGGCGTTGTGGCGGTTGACGCAAACGATAGTGCAGTGCTACTGCGGTTGGGGATGAGATCCGGTGTTGGTGGTATAGAGCTAGGCCTCCCGGCAGTTGGTTGTAAGCGAGAACTCCCCTCGCCAGCGTCCGAGGTGGCGGTGGAGCGGGCGTCCTCACCATCATCACTGTGAGCAGTCGATAGGCTGCTCATACGGCGGCTAGCACGTGTGCTGGCGCGAGATTCGGCATCCTGGGCAAGCTGCAGGCCGTCAACGGCAGCTTGGCACTGGTCCGCAATGTTGCGAACGATGTGGGCGATGGCGTCGGTCTTATCCTTCAGGTGGCGATCGGCCATGTCAGCGAAGCTGGAGGTGGAGAGTCGGTTGCTGCTGCGCGAAGGTCGCAGGGAATGGGTCTCAGCGCCACCGTCAACTTCGTCCGACTCATAGCCATCCTCAACCTCGCGGATGAGCTCCTCCGGCTTGGTGAGGGACTGGATAAGGTGCTCCATGTGGTGGCTCTGGCCACCAATCAAGCTACGCAGGTGCAGGACGACGCGACGAGCCTCGTCACGCTGGCGCACAATGGTGGCATTGGTGTGGTGGAGCTGAGCAAGCTCCTTCTTGTTCCTCTTGCGCTCACGCTCGAGCTCTTCTGCAATCTCCTGTTGCAAGACGAGGGCCTCGAGGGCGTCATCACGCTGCTTCTCGGTGCCGGAGAGACGAGTGGTGAGGCGGCCGTTGTCATCCTTCTGCTGCTCAATGAGGGTAGCAAGACGACGGTTCTCCCGCTTGTGGCCCTCAATCTTGACCTTGAGGTCCTGGGTCTCCTTGGTGAGCTGCTCGGCAAAGGCCTGGAACTTGAGGAACTGCTGCTTCCAGCTTTCCAGCTCCTCGACGAGGTAGTTGTTTCGCTTGGTAACTTTGCCAAGCTCGGTGTCCATGCGGCCCTTGAGGTTGATGAAATCCTGCCAGGCCTCGAGAGCATCTCGAGAGTACTGGTTCCTCTCGCGGACAAGCTCGTTGAGGTGCCTCATTGACACCTTGGTCATCAGAGGCTTCTTGACGGAGCCGCCAAAGACAGCCTTGATGCCTGTGTTGCGGCCCATCTTTTCGCACACGTGGTCCATGACAGCCATGATGGCGTCCTGGTTCCACCACTCGGGATCCTGAATAGACTCAACCTCGCCACGCATGACAATGATCTGGCCAGCAGGCACCAGCTTGCCGCCGCCATAGGCAGAACGAAGGTGCTGGGGAACGCCAGAGGGCGTAACGTCGCCATTCAGGGCTTGGGTCAATCGGGAGACGAACTTGTTGCGCTGACCAGGAGACAGAGCGGTGGGAGGGCTGGACGTGAGAACAAAGTTGCGATCCAAATCGATGACCAAGGCATCGGTGGGGGCCGTGAAAAGGGACCGGCACTCAGCCGTAACACCCAAGATGTAAGGACCAGGCTCTTGAACGAGCTCCTTGGCATGGCGGGCGTGCACCACGGGAACGTACAAACCGCTCCACTCAAACACTCGCACGCAGTATCTCACAGTCTCCGAGGCGATCGTGAGCATGGCCGGATAGTGACTGACAAAGATGATACGACGGGTGGGGGAGATGGCAGCTTCAATGACGCCAACAATGTTAGGGATGGACAAGCAGTTGAAGAGGGGCCACATGGCAAAGTTCTGGAATCCGGTAGGGGACGAGGGGAACTGATAGCACAGAGCATAATCCTTCATGTCGATGCGGACAAGGTCATTCAGTCTCGGGGCCGGGAAGCTCAGGATGCGAGAAACCTCTTCAGCGTGGAACAGGTTAGTAGCCTTGTTCCAGTGAATCCACATGCCACGCAGGTAGTCGCCCAGAAGATTGTACAGAGGATAGCGAGACAGGAAAGACAGACAGTAGGGAATCCAGTATGTCTCCTCGGGGTTGTCATAGTAGTCGTTTTCGGTCCTCTTCCTCAAGTCGCGGATGGTCTCGGCCCTCTTCTCGTCGGCCCGCGACCAGACGCGCAGGCAGATGCCGTAGAGCGTATGAGAAGAGTCCTGTTGGAGGACGAAGGAGTGGTGAGTGCAGTGGGGCTGGTTCCGGCCAGTACAGATTTCGACATCGTGAGGGAAGCAAGCCTGTTTGAAACCAAGGTCAGCGGCGCGCGCACAAAAACAACAACATCATCCACCGAGTAATGGTATCAAACGTACCCTCATAGAGGCGTGCAGAGCCCGCGCAATCTCGTTGTCCTGCTCAAGACGGGGGCTGCTGCCTAGGATCTCGGGAAGCCAGAACTGTCCAACAGCACCCTTCATGTGGGTGATTTTGCCCTGGGCGGGAGTGGGAGCCTTGACCCATTGAGAGGGCTCTCGGCCGACACCGCAGACCATGTAGGCATGAGTGAGCGTCTTGGGGGTTCGCTGCTGGGGCTTCTGGGCCAAGGTGGAGGGAATTGGCTGGGTGATGCGGGAATGGAGCGATGAGGTGCGGCTCGGTATCAACATGGAAGAGTCGATGCCGGCCTGGTCGCGGGTGCTGGGCCGGCCATCACGGTCGCCAGTTCGGGGGCGCGTAAACGAAGGATGGGTGTTGAGAGAAGGAGGCATGGTGGCGGCTTCGATGTCGTTCTCAGAATCGAGCTCCCATAAACACTCTTGCTCTCAGTCGAAGGCGAAGAGAAGCTGTTGAGCTGGCGGATCTCAGCGGGCCATCCGAAGCGTTCCTGGATCTCACGGAGATGTAATCAAGGGAATGACGGTTCAGCAGGCGCTTGATGCCTGGAGAAGAAAGTGTGAAGAAGAAGAAAAAAAGGATGTTATCGGACGACCTCAAGTGGTACCGTACGAAGAAAGAAAGAAAAAAAAAGAATCCCGTACAGAACGAGAGGGAACAGCAAGAGAAAGAGAAGAGTCGGGATCAGGCGACGCGAGACGAGGCGAGACACAGGGAAATAGAAAGGGGACTGGACCTCGTTGCCTGGGCGGAACGGGGGGA